>QPKB01000187.1:33160-43542 GCA_003546025.1 Camphora micrantha
ATTATAAAGTCAACCCTTTATATTTCCCATATATATAGGGAAATTCTCGTATGAGATATGCCTCTCACTTTATTATGAGAGATAAAGTCAGGGTCCTCACATTTAAGTTATTGGCATTGGATATGGATGTGAGGGCTCCCTACCTTATCTCTCATAGTAAGATGAGAGATACTCCCATAAGAGTATCTCCCATATATATATATATATATATATATATACACACATGAATATTCTCATATATATATATATATGTATTACAGACATATTAGTGACTACATACTTGCGTGCATATGGACACACATATATAAGCATTCAGAGAGGTCAACCATACATATTTAATTAAAAGAAGTCCAAGAAAACTATAAGAAGAGAGTTCTAGGGAAGCTTTTATCTGTGAAATGATTCTTATTCAGCTTTTACATAGATGAACCACTATACATAGATACAGTGGTAGTTACAACAAGTTAACTATACACATTTGAAGTTCACACAGATTGGGGCCACTAGGAAATTTTACCCGGTTTTCTCTTCTGGGCCTGTAGGGATAATTCTGGCTCAAAAGGCCGGAACCTATATTATCAAAAAAAAAAAAGAAAAGAAAAGAAAAGAAAAGAAAAAAAAAAAAAACAGCAAGTTAACTATGTAAAAAAGGAATCTGCTGAAACAAACTCAGTTGCAACTGAGAAACAGAACTGAACAGATTCTGTTAAAGACAGAGGAGACTGTTACACAACAGTTTTAATGACCAGCTAATCTATCTTTGCCATCAGTCCATATGGGCAGCCCTATCATCAATCTACAGATTGGAACACCCATTTATATGTTGTCACGATGATGGATGGGATTTTAAATTTCATATCTATAATGATCTAGCTATGCCATCTATGAGTATTACCTTTCTGTTTGTAGTAATCTCTACAATTGACTTACATCCAAATGTGCCCACAAGCTACTTTTCATGTGAGATATATGAAGACATAGTAGAGAGTTCTGATATGATAGGCAACAATCCATATGAGACCCACCCATGACCAATCTACCACTAACATCTACACTTAGCATGAATTATCACCAGACAGAATTTGGCACCTCATCCAAACCTTATATTCTAGTTTCATATTTTTCTCTTCTCCTTCCTTTCTTCTACTATCCACATGGAATCCAAGCTGCTCAAAAGTAATGCCTTACCTGTATATTCATTTTAATCCAATTGGAGTTGGCCTCACCCTAAGACTCATCACTTGCTTGCATTTTGCATCCATTGATTTTTATTTTTAGTTGTGTGTTTTATAAGTGACCAATCTGTTAGTAGGCTACTTAGATTGAAGTAAATAAGTACAGACAGTTATTTCCAGCAATTTGCATTTCAAATGTGGACCTCATTAATTAAATTATAGTCAAATGAATTAGTTCATCGAACTCAAAACTTCTAATCAAACGTATGAAAAGGGCTGATCAAATGAACCTACCCCAATCTAATTTTCAAGTTAAAAAGTCTCACTTGTAACCATGAAGTTTTGTTTGTTAATACAGGCCTATGTGACCCAAGATGACACTCTGATGACAACTCTAACAGTCAAAGAAGCTGTGTACTACTCTGCTCAGCTCCAGCTTCCTGACTCCATGCCCTTATCTGAGAAGAAGGCAAGAGCAGAAATGACAATAAGGGAGATGGGCCTGCAAGACGCCATGAACACCAGAATTGGAGGGTGGTCCTCCAAAGGTCTGAGTGGTGGCCAAAAGAGGAGGGTGAGCATTTGCATTGAGATCCTAACCCGCCCAGTGCTTCTCTTCCTCGACGAGCCTACCAGCGGGCTAGACAGCGCAGCGTCTTACCATGTAATGAGTAGGATTGTGGGCCTTGCACGCCATGGAGGGAGAACTATCGTAGCTTCTATCCATCAACCCAGCAGTGAAGTCTTTGAACTCTTTCATAACCTTTGTCTTCTCTCTGCTGGGAGAACAGTTTATTTTGGGCCTGCTGCTGCTGCTAATGAGGTGATTATCTATCTATGTACTCAATGTGGGCTTTCATTATGTTAAATCAACCATCTATTTCTGAGAAACCGGATTATATATGAACCACTTTATAGTCCTTCTTGCCAATTGGGTTCACGCCAGATCCAGTGTGGACAAAACCTTAGTAGCAAATTTTTTTTTTTTTTTTTTTTGTTTGCTGGGAAACCTCAGTAGGGTTGTTCATGGACCAGAACGGCTCAAGCCGAAACCGCTTTGGGTCGCACTTTGGCAGTCGGTTCTGTACTCGGGCCGGGTCGGACACTTTTAGGCCCATTTAATAGATGGGCCAGCCTGGGTTCAATGTTAGAGAGCCAAAGCCCATCCCGAACAGGCCCAAATATAAAAATATTAATACAGAGTTATAGAGGGGACTTAAGCACCTTCCATCGCACTCATGTACGAGTGATAAAACCAGTTGGGCTACAACTCTGAACTATGCAAGCAAAAAAACATTTATAGCAAACTTGGGTTGGGCTCTGTCTTACTTCTTTTAAGTGGGGCTGGGCTTGAGCCAGGCACTTGAGGGCCTCAGGCCTAACTCGGGCTTGGCGGCTTGGATCTATATTTTAGAAGTCGGGCCAGTCCTGCGCTGGATATACCTCAGCTTGGCCCAAACCGACCCGTGAACACCCCAAAACCTCAGTACACTTTTGCTGGTATCACATCACAAATTAAATGGAAGAAGAAGAAATTATCCATAGATGTTGTCTTTGTATCGAGGATGGCAGCTAAGACACGATACGCCTTGCAATCAAGAGTGATATCAACTGTTGGGTTGATCATGTGTGAAACATACAATTATGTCCAATACATATGATCAATCCTGGGTGTGAGATTCAGTCAGATTGATATATAGAGGAGTCCATATGATATGTGGGTATACCATAGACCCGAACCCCTTTTCAACCTTGGTCAGAATTTGTGGACAAGGATCAGATTCTGTAGAAATGAATTTATTGATTACGCTTATCTTTGTACCTATTGCAGTTTTTTGCTGTGAATGGCTTTCCATGCCCATCATTGAGGAACCCTTCTGATCACTACCTTAGAACAATTAACAAAGACTTCGATCAGGTGAGCATAAGGCCTCTCTCTCTCTCTCTCTCTCTCTCTCTCTGAGAAGAAATCCTCCTCTTATGGAATCCCAAGTCTTAATAGCTTGTATTCTTAATAGGATATTGAGAAGGGCCATGGAGTCATACCAACTGCTCAAGCCATCGACATCCTTGTGAAGTCATACAAGTCATCCACTACCTATCAGCAAGTATCAAGAAGGGTGGTTGAGATATGTAAAACGGTAGGCCTACTATTTTAAGTGTTTGTTTCTTACCTTTTCCTTTTTCTTTTTTTCACTCCCAGACAATCACTGCAGAAATTCCCAACCATCAGATCAGAGCTACAACAGGGAATCAATCCATGGTTTTTTTTTTTTTTAATCTATTTACTATAGTGCTACTTCTACTATATATATATATATATATATATAGAGAGAGAGAGAGAGAGTTCAAAACTAGTGGTGGTAATGAGTTGAGTTGAACATTTTTGGTAACATGCATGGTCTCAATCCAAATGCAGCCCAATATTTTAATGGGAGTGGAAGTGTAAACCCAAACCCAACACAGAGTTAAAACAACTCAACCTGACTTAACATGCTGGGTTCTGGTTGGTTTGGTGGGTCATTTTGCAATGAGTACAGGTTGGGTTGGTTTTGAGTTGGGCTTGCAAGTTGGAGGGCAATAATGGAGTCAACCAAAATGCAACCCACTTGTTAATCTGGTCAGGAATGTTATTCCAAACCCAATCCGAGAATAGAAAGAAGTCAATCAAAGTCCTGAATTATCAGGTTAGTTTTGAGTCATGTTGGCAGTCCAGTCAGGAATTGCCACTGCTGAAACCATTACATAATGGTCAATATAATGCCCTGAACCATTTTATTGGCTCATTGTCTGTCACTTTTTTGTTTCGAAAATCATAAAAATGAAATATATAAAAATCACCAATTACAAGAAATTTCTTTTTAGAGTGTTTCTTATGGAAATAGTAGAAAATATAGCATGCCATTATAAACAAGTGAAAAAGACCCCATGGGGTTGCTAGTATTATACTAAAGGCGGCTAACACATGATTTTTCATTAGTAAGTTCACTTTCCTTGATCTGTACTGTTATTTTAAACCATGACAGCATAAATCAAGAGTAGAATATCTGTTTTGGTGTTCTATTTCATTGAAATATATACTGGGCTTATGTTAGTGAGGTTCTTAAAAAGGTTGTGTGTTCTTTTACAGGAAGGAGGCGCTTTGGATAAGAAAGGAAGCCAAGCCAGCTTCCTCACTCAGTCTTTGGTCCTTACAAGAAGATCATATGTGAACATGTACAGGGATCTTGGCTACTACTGGTTACGTCTTGCAATTTACATTGCACTGTGTCTTTGTGTTGGCACCATCTACCATGACATTGGCAAGAGTTATGGCTCAATTCAGGTAATAAGGTGGTGAAGCCCATTCATTTGATGCCACTTTTTTCAACCTTTCATCCTTGAACCTGAGTGGATCGGATCTAATCTTCTGCTGGTGACCGCCCCTTATAGCAAGGATGATCGCTTTCGGTCAGGTTCAGGTTGGGAATATCTCTCTCACCATCAAAATCAGACTGACCTGACCCATTATCACCCCTATATGAAATGGGCCCATGAGTGAAATATTAGTCCTGATAGGATTGCATCTGTGTCTGCCAAAAGGCCAACAAGCCCAGGTACTAATGTTGGATTGTTTCAATTTTCAGGCCAGAGGTTCAATGCTTATGTTTGTAGCAGCATTCTTGACATTCATGGCAATTGGTGGATTCCCTTCATTTGTGGAGGACATGAAGGTTAGTAGATCTTTGTAAACATGATTAACAAATCTAATAATTTGTGTTTCATATAGATTGAGAGTTTTTCCAAACAGACTCTTTGTTCCTTTTAACTACATGCATTTCCAACTTTATTCCTTCCCTCAATATCATCAACTGGACCATTAGCTTTTCAGAGAACTAGTTGATGCACAAAGGGAGAAAAAAAAATTAAGGCCTTACTTTCTTGCTCCACAGATGAATAGTATTCTTGATCGTAGTTTGTTTAGAGTTTATTTCGTAGCACTCTTTTAACCGTCCCAGATTGATGAGATAAGACTTTAAGACATCACGATGTGGTGATAACTCATTTTCTGCAATCTCTTCTAATTCTCCATTGGGCTGGTGACAGATATTCGGCCGAGAGAGACTAAACGGGCACTATGGCGTCGCTGCATTCGTGGTCGGCAACACATTTTCTTCCATTCCTTACTTGCTTCTCATCTCTGTAGTCCCTGGAGCCATTGCCTACTACCTTGTTGGCCTTCAGAGAGGAATCGATCATTTCGTATACTTCGCCCTCGTATTATTCGTTTGCATGATGTTGGTTGAGAGCTTGATGATGATCGTCGCCAGTATCGTACCGGATTTCCTCATGGGCATTATCACTGGCGCCGGAATTCAAGGAGTCATGATGTTGAATGGAGGATTCTTCCGGTTGCCAGATGATCTCCCCAAGCCCTTCTGGAGGTACCCCATGTACTACATTGCATTCCACAAGTATGCTAACCAAGGCTTCTACAAGAATGAGTTCATAGGCCTAACTTTCCCCAACAACCAAGCTGGTGGGCCACCCACCATCACTGGCAAAGAGATCTTGAGAAATACTTGGCAAGTTGAAATGGGCCACTCCAAATGGGTGGATCTTGCAATCTTGTTTGGGATGGTGATCACATACAGGGTTATGTTCTTGGGCATCATAAAGGTCATTGAGAAGGTCAAGCCCATGATAAGATCACTGCTAACAGTCCCTCCTGAGAAAAGCCCACTAGTGGTGGGGGCACCTTCAGTTGAAGCAGCAGCTTAGAAGCAATGTGTTATATATTTGTGGTTGCTATGTTCCTTCAATATTGGTTGAAGGAAATAGTAGTACATGGATAAATGTGTTTGTATGCATCAGCTTCCTTGTATTAGCGCTTATACATAGAAGATATATGTATTGCCCATACTAAATATATAGTGAGAGACACTGTATGTACTTAAATGTGTGCACTCCCCTGGAAAGCACTGTTAGAACTCTATAGAAGCCCAAACTGTTGCACACAGAGTCATAGGAAGTTTGTGAAGAGGAAAATTGAATGGAATTGCTTGTGTCTTGTGTTTTAATTAAGTCTGGATACTGTGTGAAAAAACATACATGTTTATATGCAAAAAATATTCAAGTGAAAAGTGACAATGGCACACACAAGAACCGCACACACCCCAACAGCATATGAATTAAGGATGGTGAGGTTTGTCCTGCAGTCCTACCTAGGTGATGCCAATAAAAGGGGGACCCAAAAGAATAATGGGTCTAAAATATTGGACCCGTGCCCCCATGTTTTTTTTTTTTTTTTGTTTTTATGGGTACTGTGGATATTTGTCATTTGAGTATTCAGGTTCCTATTTTCATTCTTGTAGTTACCTAAATATCCTAGTTCTCATGGTGTGAGAAAAAAAAGTCATTGGACTTAGGGGTGCACAACCGGAAATCCGGTCCGGTTTTTGGACCGGAATCCGGTCAGACCGGATTTCCGGTTGTTGTTAAATGGGAGGACCGGACAGGACCACTTATAAGTGGTCCGGTCCTGTCTAAAACAGTCCGGTTTGGACCACTTAAGTGGTCCAGACCGGTTTCATTTGTTTTTTTTTTTTTTTTTTTTTCATAATCTTTTTTTTTTTATTTCAACACACATCTTAAGATAAAAAAATGTGAATTTATGTAAAGACTTGAACATTGATGACTTACTTAATTCAAAGTTTAGACATTTTGAACATTTTTATTTTTTAAGTTAAAAGTTTTGTATTAAAAAAAATTTAAAAAAAATACTTATTATTAATCCGGTCCGGTCCGGTCCGGACCGGTTCTTAAAATGTCTGGACCGGACCGGACCGGACCGGATATAACCGGTTTTTCAAATCCGGTCCGGACCGGACCGGATTTGTATGGTTAAGACCACAAATCGGTCCGGTCCGGTCCGGTTCTCCGGTCCGGTCCAGTCTGCGGTCCGGTTTTGTTCAGCCCTAATTGGACTAGTATTATTTGAGACCTGGAATATTTTACATTTTACAGTGTTTGTCTAAAATGCTGCCTATTTCATTGTTCTAAATCTGCACCACCTAAGAGGCCACAAACATACCCAGGTGTCCTTTAAAAAGTATCACTTCTGACTAGTAGTCCAACTTAGAAAAAAATTCTGTACTTAAAAAAATACAATGGACCTAATTAATTGATTAATTATTTATTTATGATAGGATTAATCAGTCTTTTATGTGTGGTAGGCTAGTAGGCCCTTGAAAATGGGATCGGGATCCGGATCCCCTGTTTTGGACGGGGTGACACATTAGCTTATTGAGTTTAAAAACAAATGTGTCACCCCCAACCCTATTTGGACCAAACAGGGATCTTCATTCTTGAAAATGTACCACTTGTCTTGTTTGAAAACTGTTCAGGGACTTTCTGTTGCAAAAGCTGTCAAAGATCCACCTCACACAAGAATGAAAACAAGATCTGGATTCAAACACATCTTTACAATTGGACCTAGACACATTTACAAGCATTGCAATTCTTAATTGGAGCCTATTTGTATGCTTGAATTCTAAGAATTCCCACCAAAGAGATGGGTGAGAATTTTCAAATGTTGTTTTCCCTCTAGATTTACAAATGCACAAGTGCCTCTTTTAGCATTTTGAAAAACCCTGATAATTGGAAATTTGAATAAAGTTTTCAGAAAGATTAAAAAAAAAAAAAAAACCACAAATTCAAAAGGCTATATTTTTTGAAAACTCAGAAAACAAATGTTATATCCAAATGCTACATGCTAAGATACATACAGAATTTTTTGAGACCAGGCTACCATATCCATCTCTCCCAAATTTTATTTCAATTCAAGTGATGCACGCTATCCAATTGAAAAAATCTAACACCAATAATAACTTTGAATATTGCCCGATAACCTTTCAAGGATGATTTAATTGGCTTAGGACTACGGTTTGAACACGGTTGTTATAGTTTCGAAACTGCACTACCATATTGGAGTTATAAGAAAATTTACCCAACTTTATTTTTGACCCAAAGGGACTGATCGAGTCCAAAAAATTGAAAAACCCTCCAAGCGAAAAAGAAAAAAAAAAAAAAAATGAAAAAAAAAGCCACCACGAAAAGATGTTATCACCATGCCCCTGCCCAGTAGGCAAGTGCCCTTTACCTCCTTGGCAAGTCTGGAACCGCCTTTGTACAGTCTCCAGAACCTTCTCCATTCTCTCAAACTCCTCTCGAATCTTCTACACTATTGCTTCTCTCTTTGTAGCTTTATCCAGAAGAATGTACAAACAAGCTCCTGCATATCTTCAGAAGAAGAAGCCAGAAATCCAAATTGAAAACCTGGCTGCCATGCTTGCTTCTAGCCTTCTCTTCTAATGCAAAACTCATCATCCTTGCTCTCGCCACTGCATCCTCCACCATCCCGATCATTCAACAACACGTTCAAGTGAGCGATCAAGGCGGTCACGACGACAGCTTGGACATTGATAGCGTTTGAGAGGGTTGTAATTTAAGGAGGGTTTTGGGAGAAAAAATATGTGTGCTATGAAATCCAATTCAAAAGCATTCTTCTAGTGTCAAATATTGCAGTAAACTCATTCACTCCTTGCAAATCCAAATCAAATATCTCCTCTAATGTCTAAATTCTACATGCTGGTTTTCAGTGAGGTCAAGTTAGAGGGTTTTGAGAGGATTTAAGGGTTTTAAAGTGATTTAATTGGTGTTAATCTTTTCCATAATAAGCTAAGAGATGCATCACCTCCATGTTCACATCATTACTGTGTGGGAGTTTTCCTTGGTAGTTTCTGAGATTTTTAGTTTTAGGAGGGTTTTGGGAGAAAAAATAGTAGTGTTTTGGTCTATGAAACAAATACAAAGAAACATATCTATTTTTTTTAGTGTTAATATTGCTAGTAACATCTTCACCTTGAAATCCAAATAAATATCTCATGTTGCTATGGTGGATGTCTAAATTCTACATGTCTGGTTTGGGAGGGTCCTTTAGAGGGTTTTGAGAGGGATTTAAGGGTTTTAAAGTGATTAATTGGTGTTAATCTTTCCAATAATAAGAATTGAGCCCAACTTGTTGGAAGAGATGCATCACTCCATGCAAGTTCAACCTAAATCATTACTGGTGGGAGTTTTCCTAACCTTGTAGTTCTCCTAAGGGGGGGAGAGAGGGTTTTAGTTTTAGGAGGGTTTTGGAAAAAAAATATTAGTGTTTTTGGTCTATTCCAAATATCACATATCTATTTTTCTTTAGTGTAGTTAGTAACATCTCACCTTGAAATCCAAATCAAATATCTCATGTTGCGGTGGGTCTAAATTCTACATGTCTTTTGGAGAGAGGGTCTTGAGAGGGATTTTAGTTTTAGTGATTAAATTGGCTGTTAATCTTTCCAATAATAAGAATTGAGCCCAACTTGTTGGAAGAGATGCATCACCTCCATGTAAGATTCAACCTAAATCATTACTGGTGGAGTTTTTTCCTAACCTTGGTATTCTCCCGGGGGTGGGGGTGTTTGAGAGGGTTTTAGTTTTTAGGAGTTTTGGGAAAAAAAATAGTAGTGTTTTTGGTCTATGAAATCCCAATATCAAAAGAAACATATTCTATTTTTTTAGTGTTAATATTGCTAGTAACATCTTCACCTTGAAATCCAAATCAAAATATCTCATGTGCTTTGGTGGATGTCTAAATTCTACATGTCTGGTTTGGAGGGTCTTTAGAGGGTTTTGAGAGGGATTTAAGATGATTAATGGTGTTAATTCTTTCCAATAATTAAGAATTGAGCCCAACTTGTTGAAGAGATGCATCACCTCCATGCAAGTTTCAACCTAAATCATTACTGTTTGGAGTTTTTCCTAACCTTGGTAGTTCTCCGGGGGTGGGGGTGTTTGAGAGGGTTTTTAGTTTTAGGAGGGTTTGGGAAAAAAAATAGTAGTGTTTTGGTCTATGAAATCCAAATATCAAAAGAAAAACATATCATTTTTTTAGTGTTAATATTGCTAGTAACATCTTCACCTGAAATCCAAATCAATATCTCATGTTGCTTTGGTGGATGTCTTAAATTCTACATGTCTGGTTTGGAGTTCTTTAGAGGGTTTTGAGAGGGATTTAAGGATTTAAGTGATTAATTGGTGTTTAATCTTTCCAATAATAAGAATTGAGCCCAAACTTGTTGGAAGAGATGCATCACGCTCCTGCAAGTTCAACCTAAATCATTACTGTGT
>QPKB01000187.1:44132-59000 GCA_003546025.1 Camphora micrantha
CCTTACTTCACTGATAAATTAAGTTTACCAAACAAGTTAGGGGTCATAAACTTACATAGAAAATTATTTCCTCATCAACACCATTGTCGGCTTGGAATGCACATGAACAAACCTTTTCAAACAACACCCTAAACGCTCTCGAATGCTCCTTACTTTTATTCTATCTTTTCTAATACATTACTACACATCCAATTCAATATTCTCATATTTGTTACACTTTTTTTCCTTCCAAAATTATCTTCTTTTATTATTCTTTTGCCCAAAACCATCCCTAATGTACTTACCATATCTATTTTTTTTTCTTCTCAACATTTATTGTAGTTTCCCAATGGGTATATCATGAACTATTTCATCCATCAAGCTCCCCAAAGTCTTTTTTTTTCTCATTTCTTGAAACTTGTAACCACTAATAACATTTACATTTTGGTACATAGTGTTGAAAATTGGATTCCACCCGAGGGGGAGTATTGAAAAGTGTTTATGCGGGCTCTACTAATGCTTCGAGATTATAGCAGGAATGGTTGGCTAAGAAAATTAAATATGGTGTTAAAACCAACCAGTCATGGGTTTGAATCCTAGGAGGAATTAGTTGGCTCTAAAAAAAAATGTGTGCCACCAAAAGTGCACGAATTGGCTTCCACCCAAGGAAGAGTGTTGAGAAGTGGGTTCCACCTGAGAGGAAATACTAAGAAGTATTTATGTTCCTTAACTAACGCCTCAAGTTCTTTGGTAGGGAATGGTTAGCTAGGGATACTTAATATGGTATTAAAACCAACCGGTAGCAGGCCTTGAATATATACCATATATAACACCAAAAGTGCGCCGATCGGGTTCCTCCTAACGGGGAATATCTAATACCATATTAAGTTTCCTTAACTAACATTTCCTACCAAAACCTAGAGGCATTAGTAAAGGTATCACAAATAATTTCTAATACTCCCCCTCAAGAGGAACGTGGATCGTGATAGAAGGTTGAGAAATTAGTAGAGTGGTGAGTAAAGTATACGAGAGTGATGATATGTTGTGATGATGCAGATGGGGTTGATGTTGTGCAGCGGCTGCAATGTGGGTCTTTTGATGAAGAGTGATGGTGTGCTCAACTAGGTTGGTTGGGTGTGGTGGGTTTGAATGGATTTCTGAGTATGATTTCAGGGTTTGATCCATTTTGCACATCTTTTCTTTATTTTTTTCACTTTCCAATTGTTCTCCTTCTTCCCCATTTGGTTATTTTACTTTTGAAGTTTTAAGTCCTGTTTGGAATCATTTCAATGTTTAGTTTCTCCGACCAAACACTTGCAACTCACCACCCATAGTCACAATCTTCAAGCACCATCATCGTCGTCTTCTTATTCTTCCCCATTAATCCGATCCACCAAACCCATCTCATCACTCACTACAGCCGTCTATCTCTCCAAATCTTTCTCCATCTCTCTACACCCTTACCAAACGATTCTGATGAGGAGGGCAAAAGAGAGTGGAGATGCAGGTTTCAACAAAAATGGTGAAATGGGTGACGATATCGTTAGAGAAGAAATTATGTCTTAAAAAGTGTATAGCCCCCTAATCCGTCATTTTTATGTTTTTGTACCCATGTTTATTTAATTAGAGTTTAAGAATAATTATTTTCGTAAAAATTCCAATAAAATATAAATAAAGCTAAAACTTCATCTATGATTTAAGAAAAAGATGTAGAAAGATTTGATTGACTCACCAATAAGAGATTTTATTTACTTAGTAACTATTATCATTATATATATTTCCTAATGTTGAATATTTTATAAATAGAGTAAAATATTCCCTTGATATTTATAGAAAGTGAAATAGAATGGGTATTTACTAGTGGAAAAAAGAAGAGGAGAGAAAAAGAAAAAATACTATTAAGTTCATGTTACATTTATTTATTGTTTCATTCATTTTTGTTTAGATTTCACACAAAAAAATTATTATTAAAAAAATGTATATAATTTCATATACTTGTTTGTGTAAAGTCGTGGAAGAGGAAAACACGGCTTTCTTCTTCCGAGGAAATGGATTTCCAAATGGTGGCATCCATTTTCATTCTAGTAAAAAAAAAAAAAAACACACAAAAGAAAAGAAAACAGACTAAGGCCTTGTCTGGTATCTTTACTTTTATTTCGATAAAGCCTTCCAAAATACAGAAAAAGAACCATAAAAAAGAGGCTAAAGCTCTTATTTTCACAAGGCTACAAAATGTGGCCTTCATTTTAAGGGGACTTACCCCTACTTCTATAAAGTGGGTAAAGGGTACAATTGCGTGCCAAACACTATTATTTTTTAAATCTTTACGCACTTTAGAAATTTAGACAAATAGAGATTGGAAATAGAAATGCTAAGCATAGGCCAATATCGGGCATTTTCTACTACACCGAACAATGATTGATAGTTAGAAGAGGAAATCTCCATTTCCATTTTTATAGAAATCCCTCTACTTAAATGCATCCTTAGGGCCACACAGAACCATTTGTGTCACTTGGAATGTTATAGTGTATGACACAATGGCCAACCCATGATTTGGCTGTCATTAGTGACCCACGAACAAATGGACAGATGGGGCAGTACTTAAAGTCAAATCTTGAGGTCAGTCTTCATCTTTCTCTTTTTTGAGGGTGAGCTTGTGGTTGTTTGACATTGAATTGGTGAAAAAAGCCCAAACCTTTAGTACGTGGGCAAATAAAAAGATTCCAAAAAGTAGTCCAAATAATTGATAGGTATTGAGTTTACTATTTTTAATTCCATATGAAACAGGTCCACACTACTGTTCATTAAAATTGAACTATATCATTTTTTTAGTAAAATATTATATTTCTTGATTGTCTTAGAAATTTAAAGTAATATAATTGTAATTTTATTATCATAAAAAATAGGACACATATCTTAATCATATGATAATAATAATGATGATCAGTATAATATCATTGTCATCTTATGAGTTCATATATTATCTTATCATAGATGTTTTTCCATTTCAATATATTTATATAGAAAATTTTGTATTGTTAAATTTTAAAAATCTTTAAATATCTATAAATCTTTTATAGTATGAATTATATTAATCGCGCCAAGTGCGGCATATATTGCTACTAATCTAATCACGTTATAACTTTTGATTTATCCTAATCCTTATCAAATCATAATTTAAATATTTGACTAATTCTAACTCTTATCAAATAATAAAATAAAGAGGATTTTACAGAAAAAAAAAATGTAAGATGGCATTTGCACGAAAAAGGACCCAATAGTTCTACTACACAAAAAAGGCCCTCCGGCCAATTTTAACCTTTTTTCTTTTTACCCTTTACATAAAGCGACAAGAAATATCGCCACTCGTTTCAATTGGGCAACGATATCGTCGCTCGTGTCGTCTTCTTCTTTCTTTCTCTTCTCCTTCCTCTTTCTCCATCTCCCCACTTCATTTCTTCCCAACCCACAACACCTCCATCATCCTCGACACCTCGATGAGTCAATTTGCACCTTGAGTTTCAACCCCAAGTTCACTGGAGAGCAAGATCCATAGAGAACTTAGGGTTGAAACTGAAACTGCATATATCTCTTAAGGTTTTAAACCCTAGCACGAGATAAGGTCCCGGGCTAGTTTTTTGACATGCAGTTCAATAAATGCGACTAGAAACATCAATCAACAATGAATCAGCCATCCACACACAAAAAGAGATACAAGATATACGTGGAAGACTCGATCTCGAAAAAAAAAAAAAAAACCATGGATCCTGGAACCTAGTACAGGGAAACAATCAAGCACTCTTCGAGAGAAGATTATAAGAGTCACTAACAACCCTTCCCCAGTTGCTTCTCAACCTAAGGGACTGTAGATCCTCTCACCAGCCGCTCATCGTTCACCTTCCCCCGTGCTTGAATCACGCCTACTATCACGAAGCCAGTTCGAGACGAATCAGAGAAAGAATAGATGAAGATCAAATCTCTAGAGGTTAAAGCTTTAGCACATCAAAGGAGGAGGCTCTAGAGAAGATGCCAAGTTCTCTCTTTAGATCTTCTTGAGTTGTTGGTGAGAGAGAAAATCACTTGGGACTAAGAAAAGAATGAATTTCGGAGGTCACAACTATGGTTCTGGGATTGGGAAAGTTCCAAACAAACTAAACTCGAATCCAAGAAATCTCTCGCGGTCAGTTCGAATGGGACTAGGGTCCATTCGAATGTCCGTGACACCGACTGGGCACAACCACGCAAAGTCTGTTCGACCGTGCATAAACTGCATTTGAACGCTAAAGCTCTCTAGATTCTTGACTTGAAACGCTAAAGAGGTCTATTCGAACGTGTCGTATCTTCGTTCGAACAATGAGACTCTCTGAAATTTTGACTGGAGATGATGCCACGATCAGTTCAAATGAGCATGAAAAGCATTCTAACGTTTAGACTCTAGGGTAGTTGGCTAGCACCTTGAGTCAGAACCATTCAAACGTGAGTTCGAACGAGCACATCCCTTTTGCTTTTCAGGCTTTTGATTGTCTTCGAAATACTATGTAGACTTCACTTCTTTCGAAAAAGAATTCTGCAATCCATTCTAGAAAAAAAAAGAGAAAATTACAATAATGTCAAGCCCAAGTTTTGTCCAATCCCATGAATACGCCAACACTCTAAATACCTTACAATCTCACCCAAATTGCAGATTTCACCAGGCCCCCTAACAGTGCCCTTCTTCGACAATCTTCGATGGTTATCCAACTCCTTTGATCTAAAGCCCCGCCTCCAGAAGCTCCATGGAAAGCACGACCCTATCCTCACCTTTCGTATTGGGTCTGGCACCCTTATCTTCATATTCGACCATGTCCTTGCGCACAAGACTCTTGTCCATAAAGGATCCGTCTTCTCTAACCGCCCACACGCCCGCAAAGTGAGTCGTATCTTCACCAACAAACAAAACAACATTAATCGGCCAGGTAGCTCGCTTTGGCGCATCCTACAACAAAACCTCATGTCCGAGGTCCTTCACTCTTCCCGGATCAATTCCCGGATCAATTCCTATGCTCAAGATCGCAAGTGGATCCTTCATAACATGATCCAACAGCTAACTCGATGACCATGCTAAGTTAGGAGAGCCGATTTGGGTCTTAGAGACCTTTTAGCAGAGCATGATCTGCTTGCTCTTGCTTATGTGCTTTGGATAGAAATTTGATGAAACAATTATTAATTAGGAGATTCTAGGCGTTCATCGTCATTTGCTTCGAACCTCTGTGGGTCTCAACGTCTTCCCCATCTTACCCAATATTGGAAGTATAATATTTTGCAAATGTTGGAAGGAGGAGGTTTTATAGATCCAATATGAGAAATTGAAGCTTCTTGACAATTTGATAAGAGCACGCAAGGATAATAAAACAAGACCACCAAGACGAAAATGAAAATGGGTTTCTCCACTTATGTGGATTCTTTATTGGATCTAGAGCATCCACATGAGGGAGGGAGAAAGCTTAAAGAGGAAGAGATGGTTTCCCTGCGTAGGGAGTTTCTGAACTGGGGGTGATACCACGTCCACGTCTCTTTAGTGGATCATGGCTAACCTAGTGAAGCATCAAGACATGCAAGATAAGTTGGTGGAAGAGATGGAGAGGGTCATGGAGAAGGAAAAAGAGGTGACAGAAGAGCATTTGGATAGGTTGTCAGTATCTATAGATGGTGATCATGAAGGCAGTGGTGGAGCCAGCATTTTCTTCGAGAGGGGGCAAGCGAAGGTCAATTAGAAACGATGTAGCCAGCGCTTTTTTCATAGAGGGGGTTGATAACAAATTTTTATATTTGGTGATTCTTTTCACTTAAAATTTTAAAATAAATTTATTTACTCTTTGCATAGTTTTTTACTATTATTTAGGGAAAATTTCCTCAATTTGAAAATAATTCAATAGTTTTAAAGACTCAGTTTCTCAAAATTTCGAGGGTAATTAAAATATGAAAATAATAGGGCTCACTATAATGAGTCCAAATCACTCAGAGTAATCATTTACTCTATACTTTAGGACCGAGAATTGTATTTCACTTTGATCAAAGTAGATTTTATTCAGATTGATCACGTGTAAATCAATCGACACTAAATTAATCAATAAAAATCTATTGATTGATTACTTGCAATCATTTAATGGGCTATGGTAGACATGGATGGTAAAAAAACTAATTGATTGGTTACTTGTGATTGTTTGACGGGCCATAGTGCCCCTGAGAGGCATGAATGGTTGAGAGCACACCACTGATAACTAATGCCATAAAAGAGTGAAGATTCATTGCACAACATCCATGATGCTTAAGAATAAAAAACCTCTTTTTAAGTAAACTTTTCCCCAAATTTTACTCCAATAGTAGTTGGTCCCACCATAAGTAGAAGCTATGAGGTCATTTTTCATACAGGGCCATCTAAGAGGTTTTTTTCCCGTAAGATCCTGTAAATTAAAAATAATTTCATCCTAGTCTAAATGATATTCATTTCACATCCAACATTCTAGAGAGAGGGGGAGAGGGATTCCATGTTCCCTTGCAACGGTGATGATAAGGGAGATGGTTGAACGAAGAGAACGGGTAAAAGATTGATTGATGTGGGAAGTGGAATCCAAAGCCACCATCACGATGGAGGGAGCTAGATGCCACCGGTTAGGTGGCGCCTGTGTAACAAAAGCATGCCCGTTATAGATGTAATTCGTTTTACCCAAGGGGCGGCGCTACATTGAACACAGTAGGGTCAATTGATCTTATAGAAAGCTTTCGACCTCACTCAATGCCTAAGTTAATGTGCCATCTGTCTACCAAAACAAAACAAAAATTAATAGGCCATTGCAGAGGAAAGATCAAGATATTGTGAATGCCATGAAACTAGATAAAGTGTCTAAGCTACGATTGCAGAAAATGAGAGATGATGAATGGGCATCTCTATTATCTAAAGTGTCTTCATTTTTTCAACAGACAGGCTGTTTTATCCCCAACATGGATGATATATTTGTAGTTTTTGGGAGGCCACGACGCAAAGCCCCACAAATTACAAATTTACACCACTATTGTGTTGAATTATTCTATACAATCATCGATATGCAACTTCAAGAGATCAGCTACTATTTCACATAGGTTAATACTGAGTTGCTTATTTGTGTGGCTTGCTTGAATCCCACAAATTCGTTTTCTGCTTTTGACAAAGAAAGGTTGGTCCGTCTTGCTCAATTTTATGCCTTTGATTTTTCTGCAATAGACCTCGTGGCACTTGACTATCAATTTCAAATCTACATTGCTAATATGCACTATAACAACGGGTTTTTAGAATTTAAAGGAATTGGTGACATTGCTAGAAAATTAGTGGCGACTAAGAAGGAAATCATATACTCATTGGTTTATTTGCTTCTAAAATTGGCGTTGATTTTACCAATAGCGATTGCTACGGTAGAAGGAGCTTTTTCAGCGATGAAGTACGTAAATAACAAGTTGCGTAACCGAATGGGAGATCAATGGATGAATGACTATTTGGTCACATATATTGAAAATAATGTGTTTTCTAGTATTAATAATGAAGCTATTATCCAACGATTTCAGTACATGAAAACCCGTTGAGGGCAGCTATAAGAGTTCATGTATTTGGATTTTTTTTGGCAAAACTAATGATGAGAGCACACATAGTATATTACAAGTCTCAACTAGGAAGTGACATAAGAAACTGATTCTTCCTAAAAGAAGGGGAAATCAAATACTTAAGTTTGTTGGCTATTTGTATTTTCATAGAAATATACCTGCTACATTACATAAAATCAAGATACAACTGCAATTAAAAGTGCATGAGTCAAATGAAAGAACCTGGTATTTCAGTTCCTCAATGGCAAACAATGAGAGACTCCAATTGTTGAAAACGCAACACTAATTTATGGACAATCAAATGATGCCTGCATGGACATTAAATTACAAAAATCATGATATGGAAACAATAGATGAAAGTAAATGTGGAAAATATGTTAATAGGGCCCAGAAACATTTTTGGAGATGTTCCTTTCGTAATTGTTAATAGAATTACCAGATTACATTCCTTCATGTGATGCAGTTAAATTAAAAAGGAAAAGAAGGAAATTTTGTTTAGGGTTATATGATTCTAAGACATGTTGTTAGGTTGTATGGCTTAATAGAAGTAATGAATCTGGTAAACCGGGCCCCTGCATTGTCCATGTGCTACTGTGATTAGAAGTAGGTCTATTATAGTAGGTCCATGTTTTACTGTGATTAGAAGTAGATCTATTATAATAGGTCTACTGTGATTAAGAGGTTGTGTTTAGGTGTAACAGGGTTTTGGGGCTGATATTATAAATAGAGACTAGAGTCTCTACAATGTACAACCTCTTCTGATTGCATAGTGATTTCTCTCTTTTTCCCTGTGGACGTAGGCCAAAAGCCGAACCACGTAAATCTCTGTCTTCTCTTGTGCATGATTGATTTCTTCTCGCAGGCCCTAGATCACAACAAACTGGTATCAGAGCAATTTTGCGTGATCGAAGGAGATCCGTTGATTCGGATTTCAAAAGGGTTGGACTTCGGGCTGTGGATCGTGCGAAGATCGAAAGATCTATTGGTGGGCCACTTCAATCGTAGCCTAGTTTGTTGTTCGCTGCCGCCCGTTCTCGTCGCTTGAGGACCGGTGCTACTGCGTTGGAGGACGGTCGCCGAGGCTATCAATCTGTTTGGCCCGCTATCGTGCTGTGCTACTGTTGCCGGAGAAGAGAAATCTGAAGAAGAGCAGCGATTTGGTTTTCTGTTTTCGGCTGGGCCCCCACTCACCGTGAAAAACTGCCGGAGTTGCCGCCGCCGCCATTATCCCGTTGCCATGGGAGAAGAAGAAGACTGGAAGAGGGGAAGCCCTGATTTTTTGGGTTACCGTTGCATAAAGGAGAAGAGGGGAAGAAGACGACCTGTTTGGGTCGGCTCCAGAGCGGGTCAGGTCAGGTCAGGTCAGCTCAAGCCTGACCCATTCTAGAAGCCCATCCGCCAGGCTAGCCCAGGTTGGGTCAAGTCCAGGTTGACCTGACCCGTGCAGCAGAAGCCAAGTAGCAAAGCCCACAAGAAAAGGCGCTAACGTCAGTGACACGTCAGCAGATCCGTACGGTCGAAGTATGTTTGACCAGATCAGAGGCCGAAGTTTATTTCCACGATATCTTGACAATCAGGAGTTTGATTGGAGATCCATTTAAACCTAAGGACTCATTACAAGCAGATCTACGCGGTTGTGGAAGAACATTGGTTGTTCAACGGTCAACAAAGGAGATTGACTGATTGGAACGTAGAAACAAGTTTCTGCGATATCTTAGCCATCCAGAGTCGGATTTCAGATCCGTCTCTTCCAGCGTGCTCGTGGTGACCAAATCTACACAGCTACTGTGAAAGATTTGCGAAATAGTTACGAAGTTTGAAATTGAGAAATTCAATGGAAACAATAACTTTGGTCTTTGGCATTTGAAGATGCATGCTTTGCTGGTTCAGATCGAGTTGCATAAGGCTTTTAAGGGAAAGAATGCTTTGCCTGAAAAATTGTCATATGAAGAGAATGATGAGTTATTAGAGAAGGCTTACGGTCAGATTCTGTTGTTTCTGAGCGATGGTGTACTGCAAAAGGTTTCTCAAGAGAAAACTGCTACTGGCGTATGGCAGAAGTTAGAGAACTTGTACATCACGAAGTCTCTCATGAATCGCTTGTATCTGAAAAAGCGGTTGTTCACATTACAAATGCAGGAAGGTACATCTATTTCAACTCACCTTGATTCTTTCACAAAAGTGATTATAAATCTGAAAAATATCAATGTTGAAGTTAATGATGAGGGCCAAGCTGTCATGTTGTTGTGCTCGTTACCACCATCATATGAGCATTTTGTTGATACCATGATGTATGGTAGAGATACTCAATCAAAAGAGGATGTAGAGGAACCCTTGAACTCCAAGGAGTTGAACAAAAAGGATGCGGCTGATAATGATGGTTTCGGTGAGAGATTGGTAGTTCGAGGAAGAACAAAAGACTCTGGTAGTAAGGGCAAACATATATCCATCAGGAAAAACACTGAATGTTATTATTGCCATAAAAAATGGGACATTAGAAAAAACTGTCCCAAAAGGCAGAGGAAAGGAAAAGAAATAATAAAAGATTCGTCATCTGATGATTCAGTTAGTGTTGCAGATGGAGGATCAGATTATGTTTCCGACAACGTAGGGGCCTGATTTACCAGATTCATTATTTCTATTGAGCCATACAACCTAACAATGCGTCGCGGGTAGAGGCAGTGCAGGTTTTGGTTCTGACTCCAAAACCAGAACGTGAAGAGGAAGAAGAACTGTCATTGCTGCATCTTTCGTTCCGTTTTGTTGTTGTGAAGCCCCGCCATCGCCTGACTTACAGCCGTTGTCGGAGAAGAGGGCTGTCACCAGAGGAGACGGTCGGACGTCGCCGCTACCCACGTCGTTGCCGCGTAAGTCGGTACCTAAGTGCCCTCAAGGGCAGGTGGACACGGTGAGACGTGTTTTGTGCATGAGGATAAGCTTCAATGTTCGCCAAGGTGGAGATTTGTTAGGTTGTATGGCTCAACAGAAGTATTGAATCCGGTAAACCGGGCCCCTGCATTGTCCATGTTCTACTATAATTAGAAGTAGGTCTATTATAGTAGGTCTACTATGATTAAGAGGTAGTGTTTGGGTGTAACAGGGTTTTGGGGCTGATATTATAAATAGAGACTAGAGTCTCTAGAATGTACAGCCTCTTCTGATTGCATAGTGATTTCTTCCATCTTCCTCGTGGACGTAGGCCAAAAGCCGAACCATGTAACTCTGTCTTCTCTTGTGCGTGATTGATCTCTTCTCGTAGGCCCTAGATCACAACACAAGTAGTATATGACTGCAGGGCAAACCTGTGATTGTGAGCACAATTAAGATTGTCAAGTATATTGTTAAAGATCTTATTAGGGATACGTTTAGTTGTAAAGGTCATTCATGGTATATGATGATATATAGCAATTTGATTTAATGGTTGGATTTAACAACATAAACATAAGCTGATGGAATTGATAATCAAGTTTTGCAGGTACAATTCACGGCCTGTCAAAGAAGTAAGTTGATTAGCTGGTATGGGCTCAATTAGTTTGCATTTTTTTTTATTTATCTAATTTTTAGTTACATTGAAATCACGAATTTGATTTTCACCGGTAATAATATGGTTTGATTCATTTCACACTGTTCATACATTCTACTCAGTTAATTTAAAGGTACTTCTTCATTAGTGTGTCCTCTACTAGTACATATTAAATATTAATTAATGGATCTCTGTAAAACTTATGTTTTCTCTAAATTTAGAAGGGGGATATATCCATGTACCTACACACAAATCAGTTTACATTTTATGGTGTGGATGTTACATTATGTGTACATTAAGCATGCACAGTTCAAAACATTTAAAAACCGATCATGTCTGGTATTTATGAGAAAGAATTAGATAAATTCAAACTAGAAGAAGAACAACAACAAAAACTATCATGGAAGAGAGAGGATAGAGAAATCAGATCTTCGTTTGACAGATTACCAAGAGCAAAGATGAAACAAGACAGCGACTTTGGTTCTTTTAAAATCATACATTCTACTGATTGTTAGTTCGTCCTCTACTAATACTGATGCAATGGGTTGGAAGGAAGCAAGGGAGCAATTGCTTGGAAATATCATGGCTTGACCGGACTAACATGGGAAAGCAAACGACTTTTGTTCCTCTTTCAAAAGTTCTCTGTACAAATTCCCCCACCTCCTTCCACGAAACTTCGCAAGAGGAATTCAGCTATCACTTTCTCCTCTCATTCTATCCCCATGACCTTTAATGGAGGAAATTAAAAATATACATTTTTTAAAGCAAAATGAAGAAAAGCAATGCATAGTGAAATGATTAATGACTAGATTTGAAACTTCAAAGAAAGCAGAGCAGAGGAAACCATGACTGCTTATGTGCTTGGCCATCTTGTCCAATTTAATTAATCTTATAACGTTCATTTATTATACATGCAGGGTATATGAAAGTAGATTTTTTAGTTATTCTATTGCAGAATGGAGCGTCAAAATCAGCCTCCTCTAAAACTGCATCCCAGCATATGTTACATAGCAGAGACAGTTCTATCATCGCCGCCACTGATACCATAAAGAACATGGTCAGTTTCATCTAAAATATGATTTGATGTTTTTCTTTAGATGATTGATTTATTTTTATTAAAAAGTTTCCTTTTCTAGTGGAGCCAGATCGTTTCACAATTATAAAGAAAGCTGTTTTTTTCTCAGAAAATGGGTATTCATCTACCTTCTATACCGGTCAAAGAGACATCTTAATGCACTTCCTGTGGGTCATAGTGACCCACATCACTTTGCCCATAGATCTCAGCAAAGGTTTAAAAGTATTTATCAAATTATTGACCGAGGATTGTAATTTAGGACTCTATCTAAATTTGGCACTTGAAGGGTACATAATCTAGCTAACACATGGGAGCAATAGATGCTCCCACTAATCTTTCAAACAACTTAAATTGTTCTTTCAAAGCAACCATGCAACTCTTTGCATCTTTATAAGATGTGAGACTTGCCTTAAACTGCTTGGAAGGCAACTGTATTCTTTATCAATGGCAGGCATAGATCGTTAGATCTTTCCCGCTTCTCAAATTCTACATGTTCAGCAGTAGTGGAAGCATCAGTAGGATTAGGTGATTTAGGCAGCTTCTTCATAGCAACGTATATATTTAAAACCATGAGTCTTTCCTATCGGAAAAGTTGGAACCAGAAAGAGTAGGGATTTGAGAGGACAAAGATAGATTATTGACAACTAAAATAAATACATACGCACAAATAATCATAAATGCCTTGAATTTAAATCACACAACTGTAAATTTAGCCTAATTTATACATGTATGGGAAGAAAAATTAAACTAGACTTATTTAGTAACCATGTATCATCACCCAACTCATTTGGGTCAATGGGCAACATACACCTAATTACTTTGGATGAACTGATAATCACTATAAGGCTATCCTAATACATACATGATAAAAAGACGGGTGACACTTGCGGGCAAGATAACCACATTCTAATTAGGAAGTACACGTGAAGATACCTTATCCCGGTCTCCAAGTGATTGAAAAACAATCTTACATGTGGGCAGATCCTTGATCTTCTAAATGGATACCACAACTCTGATGTTATTATTCATTCTACAATTAACTGTAGCAATGTCTTTAATGCAATTCAAAAATCTATTATTATATATTATAGACATAGGATTCTATTTCGCAATTGGAGTCCGATTTTACAATTGATTGTGAAATTGTCACTCAATTTCGATTTCAATTTTGAGTAGCAACATATCCAAATCTAGGTGGACTCTTGATGGATAGAGATATTCTCACATAATGATTCCTTCTTATATTTTGTTGCAAATCGAATAATGCTACTTGCTACCCTCTACAAATTCAGCATTTTCTCCTCATCCAGATGCTCCCTTGTTCCGTAAAGTACAGAAAGAGAGCTCTTTCTACCTAGACTCCCGAGTAACCAACGAAGTGGGAAGTTTTTAAAGCAAAACAAGAAAAGCAATGGGCATTGAATAAGACCTACTTAAAAATTTCACAGAATGGCAACAATAGAAAGTTGACTGCTTATGGCCATTTGTTTGGCCCAATTGAAATCCTAGGATTTCTAAGGGCTCATTGAAAAAATTCTAATCTAATAAGAACTCTAGTTTTTAAGTTAGGATTTACACTTGAGTAGATAGTGTACTATTGATCCTATCTTTGTTTGGCAGGCCACCTTCATAAATTTACCTTCACCAACTTACACGTTCTCAGCTATTGCCAGTTTGGCAACTCTACTAATAGAGTCAAGTGAAGTAAAGTTGATTTTGAAGAAAGAGTAAAATATACGTGGGTTATGAATTATGATGGTATTTTGTTTTTAGTTGTTTGTTATGGAAACTTTTTGACTTTTTGTATGAAAAAGTGGAGTTTTTTGTATTTTAGTGGATAAAGGTGGTTGCTTTTTGACTTTTTTCTTTTAAGAAGATAGAGGGAGTTTTGAATTAAAGTGCTTTTAATATGACATTTTGTCTGAAAAATAGAGGCTTTACTCAACTTTTACTATGCCTGTAAAGTGCCAAACTTAGGGCTTGATTAGTTATGAGCATTTCTGACAAGGAATAGGGCTTGTTCGGAATTTTTGACATAATGTGACATCTTCTCTCCAGAGCATCTCAAATACTCTCTTTTTGATGAAATAATTCAAAATTCCAAATCTCATGAAAATGCACTTTTAGCTTATGAATTCTCAGAATTCCAGCATTCCAAATGCTAGATGAGGTTGAGCATTTGGAAATCTACTTTGAGAAGCAGCATTTGAAATTTTCAGAATTCTCGCAGACAAAAATTCTCACAATTCTTCCAAACAAACAGGCTCTAGAGGCATTTTGGACAAGGAATTTAACTTGTTGAGAATTTATGATAGGATGTGACATCATGGCCCGTGGACATTCCAAATACTCTATTTTATGCAAGAATTCAAAATTCCAGACCACATGAAAAGGTACGTTTTAGCCTTATAAATTCTCACAATTTCAGCATTTCAAATGCGATTGGGGGTTGCGCATTTGTAATTCTACTTTAGAAGATGCATTTAGAATTCTTAGAATTCTAGGAGAGAAACTCTATTGGTCCAAGCAACATGACCATCCCAGCGATTACCGTGACAGACGCTGACAAATGGCCAACAATTGAGTCTGGATCCCCTGTTTCGTCGAAACATGGGAGTGCTGTTCTACCCAATCCCATCACTACAAGAAATCTAGGCTGTCTTGACGAAATCTGATG
>QPKB01000188.1:0-58835 GCA_003546025.1 Camphora micrantha
GATCAAACTGAAAGGGCAGTCCAAGCTCTGTGGTGTTCACTTTGAATTCATGAATGCATAAAACACGCGATACAAACACGTCTGAATAAATGGGGAAATCACTTCTCGAAACGAAACACAGCACGGCTAGCAAAATGTATAATATATATGCTCACAACTTAAGAAGATGATCCCCATTTAATACTTAAAACAAATCTTCGATACGAGCTTAAAACTTGACTTCAAAGCGAGTACACGATATTACTTGCGGTAACAAACCAACGTTCAAACACGATAATTTTATCAAGTACATGCTTAGGCTATTCATTGACCCTTGTGTGATTGGAACTCTATTATTAAAATACAAGGATTGGTGTCCCCGAAGTTGGTACATATCTTGGAGTCCCAATTACACAATGTCAAGTTAAAGTCCTTAATATAGCCTAGTTTTCAAATTTTTAAAGAATATGCAAATGGGTAAAAATTCTCCCAAAAAGGGAAAATTCCAGTTGGGCCGGTCGACCGGCCACCTGGCCCTTGGCCGGTCGACCGCGTACACAGTGAGCCCGGTCGACCGACCAAGGCCCGGTCGACCTGCAGTTGTAAATTAAATAGGTGCACAGTGTTTTGGTCAGGTTCCAGGGAACCTGACCCTGTGTCGCCGGTCGACCGCGCCCCTTGGCCGGTCGATCGCGTGAACTGCGGAAACAGTAATTCCCGCAGTGCAGCAGGTCATCCAACCGGGACCAAAATCCAGTGTCGACCCCCGGTCGACCGCGTGAACTGCGGAAACAAAACCCTTGATTTCTACGGTCGGACCGCATGAACTGCGGAAACAGAACCCAGTTCTGATTTCTGCAGTTCAATGGTCCATCCATTTCTTCCTTCTTTTTCTACATTCTTTCCAACCTGATTAGCAAATTTGATACATGAATATAACACGCTATCAAGGCTCACATTGGTGCATTATTTCAAACTTAATCAAGCCATTAACATAAAAACCCATTAACCTCATTACCTAGAGGTGCCCAAACAAGATGCAAGGAAGGAAATGGAGATCTTTCCCAATAAGAAACTTCAAGAGAATGGCATCAATGGAAAGCTTGAAGTGAGAGGAAGAAGATGATGGTCTTGGAATCTCTTGTGGAGATCTCTAGCTCATGCTTTCAAGAGAGGAAGATGAAGAGGAAAAGAGGGTTTTTCAGCCCTAGGTCAAGAAAAGTGCTGGGATTTGTGGAATGAAGAGAAAAAAAGGGAAAAGGGCTTAAGTGCTTGCAAATGGGTCCCTTAAGTGCTAATCTTGCATGAGTAAAAACATGGTCTTGCGGGCCTCAAATGAAGTCGACGAAGAAGGATAAAACGATCCTTGAAATTTCTAGTTTCCGAAAAGTATATTTTTGACATGGGTTTGGGATCTCGAAAATTGTGTCCAGATTTGAGTGTGAAAAGGCTATTTTACCCTTTTTGGCTAAAATTTGAGTTTCTGGGCTACAAACACAAACGGGCTAAACACGAAAGTTGTACATAATCATAAAACCATTCAAATGACATGAAAATCACGATTAACACAAAACCAAACACGATCTTCCCACGCTTGCACGTACACCCAGGCCTTCCTGAGTGTGCCTAGTTAATACTAAACGTTCTCGAACTCCCCGAAGCTATAACCATGACTAAAACTAATCACACTCTAACCCACGGTAACTAAACCCGATTAAGACTAAGCACACACTAAGAAAACACTATTGGGTTTATCCTGGGTTGGGGTTTGACAAAGGTTATGGGCACATTGCATCCAAATGTGCTAATCGGGTTGATAGGCACCTAGGTAAGGCTTTGAATGTCACATGGGATGATGACTCTTATGAGGAGAAGTGAGGAGAAGAGCGAATCAGAGTCCATCACTGAAGGTGCTGAAAAATTTATTTCTTTTGTGTCTAGATCGACTAAAATCTCTTCTGTGTAGGACTCTATTGATAGAGATTCAAATTCAGAACATGAGATGAATTTCCATGAATCCTCTAATGATGACCAGGACGTTGAAACTCAATATGAGAATCTTTTGGGAGATTCTATGAAGCTTACAAGAATTAATGAAAAGAAGACTATAAGCTAAAACATTTGAAGCTTGAAAATTCTTCATTGTCAAATGAACTGAATGAAGCAAAATCCATGATAAATCAGTTGGAGTTGGAGTGCTCTAGATTAACTGAGTTGTTAAATGATGCAGGTAAAAGAGCTGGGCATGATGAGAAGCAACTGAAAAATCTTCAAAGTGAAATAGCCACAATCAAAGATCAAAAGCTTGATCTGGAAAGTAAATTGAATCTTGTGCACACTAAGTTGTCCTTTGCAAAAGTCTCTATGGAAAGAATGAGGACTGGATCAAGGACTCTAGATGAGATCTTAAGCAAACCAAAGAGGGACAAACATGGGATTGGTTATGGTGATGGTCCTTCTTCATCAACCTTTACAGGTGTCAGAGCCCGACCCAGGTTTAGTATAATTTATTATTATTTTAATTGTGATTAGTCACTAAGCGGGATTAGAGACGATTAGCTTGAGTTTTTAGTTGGATTAGAATTGTGAATAGCTTTGGGAAATTTTGAGAGCGTTGTGTTTGGTTTGACCGGGCCCGGGGTGGCCCGTGTGACGCGTGTTAGTGTGGGGTTTTGAATTATTGGATTTAGTTGATTTTTGAAAACATGGATTTCAATATTTTTGAATTTGTTATTTTGATCCCAGCAGCTTTCATGTTTGTTCCGGTTGCATTCGAACCCCAGAAATCGCGTTTTTCAAGAAAAAAGACAAAACAGTCTTTTCTCACTCAAATCTGTGCATAAATTTTGAAATTTGAAAACCATGAGGAAAATATACTTTTTGAAAACTAGATTTTTCGACGATCATTTTTCTCTTCCTCGTCGACTTCATCCGGGACCCACAAAAGGGAGTTTTAAAGCCTCAAAGTATTAGAGCATTGGGGCCCACAACCCATTTAAACAACTCATACCCACGTTGGGTCTTCTTTCTCCCTCACTTCTTCATTCATTTTCCTGCAACTACACCTAAGAGAGTTTTCTCTCTTTTCTCCCATCTTCTCTCCTTTGCATGCTTTGTAAATGAACCCAACTTGAAAAACAAATTGCACCAACCTCTTCTCCTCACCTCTAGCTTGCAATTGATACAACTTTCTAGGGATTCCAGCTACAGCCACTCTCTTCTTCAAGCTCACCTTCCTGGTTAGAACTCCTAAAGGTTAGCAATGGCTTCCCTCTTGAAAGCTTGGGTTTTCTAGACCCTTTAGAACTGTTTTACCATACATGCAATGGCTTTCATGAAGAGCTTCTTTGTTTTCCAAAATTTTGTGGATTTTTAGTGATTTTCCATGGCATTGGTGTAGGATTGCAGTTGAGCTGAATAGGATATTGTTTGGACTGTTTTGTGACCCATTTTGTCTTAGGCAAGTGAATAATTAGATTTGTGTATGCATGATGCAGAAATTTATCTCTTCTAGAATTTCTTTTAGTTTGAAACTTTGAAATTTTGAAGTGGGTATTAGTTGTGAAGTTGGATAGATGTTAGCACTGATTTCATTATAGATGAAGCTGATTTCATTTCAGGTTGTGTGTCTAAGTATTTGAAATTCCAAGTTCTCTATTTCAGCTTAAGGGCTGGAAACTGATTGGAAACAATTGAATTCTAAAGCTCTGTTTCTTTCTTTTCTTGTCATATGTCTCATGGTGTTTTATGGAATTTGATTGATGATTGAATGAGTTTGGTGTGGTAGTTTAATGGAGTCATTTGGAAGGGATTTACACTTGATTTACACTAAGGTTGGTCATTAGGGAGTGACCAAAAATTGAAACAAGGAGGGAAAAACAGTCAGCATACAGCTGACTGTTCTCGGGCTAGGCAGAAGCCCAGCCCACTCGAGCGAGCCAGGGCCCACTCGAGCGGGCCTGGGTTCTGGCCCGGGTCGTTTATACATGTTTTTCTTGGGCTATATAGGATAGTTTTGAGCCCGGTTCGAGTATAAAAGTTTCCTAAAGACTTATTAATCATCGGGGATTAAGAATTTGAGCCCGAATCTTTTTGTTTGAATCAAGCTATAGAGAAAGTTTGGAAATTTAATTTACCCAGGGATTTTCTTTAAGCTCTATGTACACTTTGTGCTATTGAATGTCGAAACCTTCAGAGACACCAACCTCTTCACTCACAAATCGACATGGAGACACTAAGTGTATATTGAGATAGCCCCCGGTAAGCCCATCAAACATTATCAATCATCCTAATCATCTCATTCTAAGTTAGAGAAAATTTATGTTTTCTCATAAATTAATTTGAAACGAAGTTGATTAATTTGTCACGTTTGAAAAACAATGAAAAGGCTACTCATCTGATTTGTTCTGAAATTGTCTGGTTATTTTGATAAAGAGTAGTCCTTTTATCATGATTGAATTGTGTTTAATGGTTTGAATTATATTGTTTTGGATTTGAATCGGCACCACTAAGCTTAGGTTACCTTGTTGGGCTGATCACCCGGCTTGGAATCTTTAAAATTATTTGCCAACTGCAGTTTGGATTCTGTCTGTTTGTTCCGGCCATGGCAACGGTTCTGTTTTCCGGTCCCACGGGTAGTGGCAACGGTTTTTGTCTGTTTGTTCTGGCCATTTTATATGGCGACGGTTTCTTTCTGTGTGCTCTTATTACTTCGGTAATAGGAGAATTTAGCTAAATGTGGTTTGCTAATATTTTGATTATTTGTCAGTTAGTTTGAAATATTTAAATTATGAAAATTCATTTATTTGCACAGAAATAATTCATTTGATTTACTCCTTATGTATGATTTGTTTTATCGGTATCTTTATGATTTTAAACATGATATTCATAACTTGTATATCATATCTGTTTTATTCACCTGCTAGACCGTCGTGTCTGATACTCTTTTGTTTGGTGTCAAATGTTGGACCCGCAACCCTTGAGGCGGAGTGCGTGCAGGTAGTAGTAGGGCCTCAGGTGGAGCCCGAGTGGCAACCAAATGATGTCCTATAAACGTCATGTTTGGTCTGGAGCTTCGATAACATCTTTTGGGAAAATGACGGTTATTTTGGGAATTTTGTTTATGGCCTTTGTTGGCTTTGTTAGGGATGTATAACTTAAACTACTTTTGCCCTCACAATTTTAATTAACCTTGGGTTATGCTATGCATATATTTCTCTTTTGATATCGAACTTGTACACTTATCTTATGTTATATGAGATTTTTATTCTGCTACATGCTTCCGCATATTATCATTGATGTGAAATGGATGCATTGGTTGTGATGGATCGTTCGGGATCCTCACCGCGGAATCCTGTGGGAGAATAATTAGCGCGTGCGGGCGAAATTTTCTGGCTCATCGTGCCGCGTTCCCCAGATTAAGGACTTGATTATCAGGGTCTCGGTCCGGGGGCGTGACAACAGGTAACATAGTTTTTGTTCAAGGGCCCACTCAAACTGAAAACACACCTATTATTCCTGTTTCAAAAGCTTGCACTCAAACTGAAAACACCCTTGTTGTTTCTGTTACTGCCCATGTGAATCTTGGTTTTAGTGTGCCGAAAGAAAATGTTCTTTGAACCGAGTTTGTGCCGGTCTGTCATCAGTGTGGAGTAAAAGGACATATTCGACCTTTTTGTCAAAAGTTGTTGACAAACTCTATCCCAACCTGTCAGTATTGTGGGATAAACGGACATATTTGCCCAGAGTGTCGAAAATTGAGAAAGGCACATACGTGAACAACAAAGGAGGATTTAATATTCTCCTCAACTAGTCAAGACTAAATCCTTGTGGATATGGAAATCAGACTTGTGTTGCAATGTAGTCTTATCGGCACTTAAGGCACAGGACTCACATGTATGTAGGGGCGGACCCATGCGCATCTGACCTGGGGCTTCCAGAAATCACAAAAAATTGAATTGGGGCTTGGCCCATGCCCCACGAATGCTAAACCAATCGGCCCACGTCGCCCCTTTTCTTCTATTCTTTGGTGGAAGGGGAAAAAAAAAGAAGAGAAAAAAAAAACTTTTCTTTCCATCTCTACGGGAGAGTGAGTAAGACCACGCACTCGTTTCCATTCTATGACTGAAGAAGGAAGATGAATACTCTTGTCCGCTCTTCTATGCCTTTATGTGATCTTGACCTTTTTTTTATTAGATGATGTTTCTTTTTGTTTTAGGTTTATCATTTGCTCTTTTCTTGGGTTCTCTAGTTTGTTGAGGAATTGAAAAGGTTATTTATGAATTAGGTGCTAATAGTAGGGTTTCTTACAAAAAGAAAATTTTGTTTTGAACAATGTCTTTAACCTATGCTATAAATGAAGATTATTGATAATTGGCAATGATTTTGATGCAATTGACTTGATCTTTAAATTAGATGTGGAGAAATATAACGAAAAAAGATCAACTACTAATCTGTTTAAATGCAACATTTTTCCTCTTTTTCTGTTGTTAATGTGCAAAAAAAATCTAGCAAAAAAGTTATTGACATTTTCAATTGACCATTGTTCGCCCCACCCAAACGAAAATCCTGGGTCTGCGAATGCATTTGTGGTACTTGGACAGTGGATGTTCGAGACACATGACAGGAAACAAATCATTGTTCACTTCTCTTGAGAAGTGTGATGGGGGTGCTGTCCAATTTGGTGATGGAGGTAAGTTGGAAATTATTGGAAGAGGCACTGTCGCGACCCCGGACCGAGGCCGCGGCATTAAAGTGAGATTAAGATTATTTGAAAGATGATTAAACCTCCCACAGGTTCCCGCGGTGAGGGTTCCAAACAAACACACATGGAACAACCAACTCACATGATCAAGTATGCGGAAGCGCGTGGCAAATCACATCTTAACAAGTCATGACAGAATATAGACATAATGTCATCAAGACTAAATATCAGAATGAAAACATAACGAGGCATTCCCATAATACTTCAAGTTGTAAAGTTAACAAATTATATTAAGTTATTACACTTCCCAAAATAAGAGGCCAACAAAGGCCAATACAATTCCAAAAGTATATAAAAACCCAAGAGGTGATCCATCGAAACTCATGACCCATCCAAACGTCTACATGACGTCGTCGGGTTGCCACTCACGTGCTAAGGCAGGCCCAACGGCCTCCTCCTCGCACTCCGCCTCAAAGGGAGGGTCTCCTGCACCTGGTCACCAAAATACAAGCATCAAACACGACGATTTGGCAAGAAATCATTTTAAGTGAAAGCATGTAAAACAAGGTTTAATCGAGAATATACTGAAATACTTTACTGAACGTAAAACAATACTTACAAAACACTTTTCTAAATCGAAGACAAACTAACATGAATGCATAACATATATATCATGAATCGTAAATCCACAAAGAGCCCATCCTTTCTCTACCATTTATAATGGAAAGAGTAAGCACGCACGACAAGCACGAATATACATAATATAGCACGACACGATTCCCACAAATACGGGATTTCCGGCTGCGGAACCGGACACGCACGATGTGTAATAAATACACTACTAATCTGCAGTTAGTTCACATGTTTAAGGACCCCCAGACAGTGGATCAGACTGAAAGGGCAGTCCAAGCTCTGTGGTGTTCACTTGAGTTCATGAATGCACAAAACACGCTAAACACGATTCAAACATATCGAAAATAAAAGGGGAAATCACTTGTCACGACAAGACGAGGCACGACTAGCAAAATGCATAATATATATGCTCACAACTTATAGAAGTGATCCCCATTTAATACTTGAAACACATCTTAGAACGAGCTTGCAAACTTGATTTCAAAACGAGTACACGATGTAACTTGCGGTCTTAAATCAACGCTTAAAACACGATAATTTTATCAAGTACATACTTAGGCTATTCATTGACCATTGGTTGATTGGAACTCTATGTTTAAAATACAAGGATTGGTGTCCCCGAAGTTAGTGCATAGCATGGAGTTCCATTCACACAATGTCTATTTAAAGTCCTTAACATAGCCTAGTTTTCAAATTTTAAAAGAGAAAGCAAATGGGCAAAAATCTGCATAAACAGTAAAAATCTCAGTGTGCCCGGTCGACCGCGTACACTGTGAGCCCGGTCGACCGGCCAAGTCCCGGTCGACTCAAAGTTGTAACTTTTAATCCATGAATAGTGTTTTGGTCAGGTTCCAGAGAACCTGACCCTGTGTCGCCGGTCGACCGCGCCCCTGGCCGGTCGACCGCGTGAACTGCGAAAACAGTAAATCCCACAGTTCAGCAGGTCCTCCAACTGGGACAAAAATCCAGTGTCCCCGGTCGACCGCGCCCTTGGCCGGTCGACCGCGTACACTGCGGAAATCAGAACCCAGTTTAGATTTCTGCAGTGCACTGGTCCTTCTTTCATTCCTTTCTTTTCTACAATCTTTCCAACCTAATTAGCAAACTAACTACATGAATGAAACATGCTATCAAGGCTCACATTGGTACATTATTTCAAACTTAAATCAAGTAATAAACCTAGAATCCATTTCATAAACCTTCAAACCCTTTCTTGTCAAAACAAATCCAAACTTCAACCAAAACAAGACTCATTTCAAAAATATGAAATCTGAAAGTTTGGAAAGCTATTAGACATGCTTGCATTATCTAAGATAAGATCACAATCATTAAAACCTAATAAATCAAAACATTAATACCAAATACAAATCCAAAAACACACATGCACAACAACTTAAATAGATCACTTGCCTTAGCCAAATGAACACAAGATCCTCTTCAAGCACTCCTAACCAAAGGTCAAGCAAAGAACTACAAAATACCCATGAAATCCAATCAAAACGCACCCAAAAATGCAACCCAACAACCCATTTCGAAATAGGGGTTACAAGTTAGAAAAACATGATCTCTAAGAGTAGAAAGAACTCTATTGAAGAGATGGTTGAAAGCTCTTACCTAGAGGTGCCCAAACGAAATGCAAAGAAGGAAATGGAGATCTTTCCCACCAAGAAACCTCAAGAAAATGGTATCAATAGCAAGCTTGAGATGAGAGGAAGAAGATGGTGGTTTTAGAAATTTATTTGGAGTCTCCTAGCTCAAGCATTCATGAAGAGAAGGAGAAGGGAAAAGGGGTTTTTCAACCTAGGGCAAGAAAAAGTTGCAGGATTTTGTAGAATGGGGAAAGAAGGAGGGGAAAGTGACTTTAGAGCTTGTAAGTGGGTCCCTTAGGTGCAAATCTTGCATGAGTCAAAACATGATCTTGTGGGCCTCAAATGAAGTCGACGAAGAAGGATAAAACGATCCTTGAAATATCTAGTTTCCAAAAAGTATATTTTTGACATAGTTCTGGGATCTCGAAAATCGTGTCCAGATTTGAGTGTGAAAAGGCTATTTTACCCTTTTGGCCAAAACTTGAGTTTCTGGGCTTCAAACACAAATGGGCTAAACACGAAAGTTGCACATAATCATAAAACCAATCAAATGAGATAAAATCACGATTAACACCAAACCAAACACAATCTTCCCACGCTTACACGTACACCCAGGCCTTCCTGAGTGAGCCTAGTAAACACTAAACGTTCTCGAACTCCCCAAAACTATAACCATGACTAAAACTAATCACATTCTAACCCACGATAACTAAACCCAAATCAAGACTAAGCACACACTAAGCAAACACTATTGGGTTAATCCTGGGTTGGGGTTTGACAGGAACAGTCAGTATTCCCGGGATTTCCACTCTTTCTGATGTGTTTTTAATTGATGGCTTGAAGGTTAATTAACTGAGTATCAGTCAATTATTTGACACTGCATATGATGCACATTTTTCCCTAAAAGCATGCACCATTGTTGACAAACAAGGAAAGCGTGTTCTTTGTGGAAAAAGAACCTTAGACAATTATTACATAGTGGCCATAGAAGGTATGATGCATTGTCACCCTGTGAATGTGAGTGATGTTGACTCGTGGCATCAATGCTTAGGGTGCATGAATCACAAAGATTTGGAAAGGTTGTCCAAGCAAGAGTTAGTTCGTGGACTACCCAAATTGCAAAAGCCCTTAAAAAGCATATGTGGCCCTTGTTAAAAAGGAAAACAGACAAGTGTCACACAAAAAGATAGATTATTGTGTAATTAACCGATCTATGGATTTGCTGCATATGGACCTCATGCATCTAATCCAAACCGAGAGCATTGGCCGGAAGAAATATATATTTCTTGTAGTTGATGACTTTTCTCGTTTTAGTTGGGTAAGATTTTTAAGAGAAAAATCTGAATCTTTTGAAGTTTTTAATGATTTGTAGACATTGTTTGTTGATAATAGAAAATTTTCAGGAGTTTGGAGGTGTGATTCGAATCAGATCAAATCATGGAAAAGAGTTTGAAAATTTAGTCTTCAGTTCCTTTTGTGCTAAACATGGAATAAAACATGAGTTTGATGCTCCTTAAACACCACAACAAAATGGAGAACATGAGTTTTCAGCTACTTAAAAACCACAACAAAATGGTGTGGTTGAGAGGAAAAATCGAGTAGTTCAAGAAATGGCTCGTGTTATGCTACATAACAAACAAATACCTCTATGTTTTTGGGCCGAGGCGGTCAATATTGTTGTTTACATTATTAATCATGTATACCTCAGGCTAGGAATGAAAACCACTCCATATGAGATCTGGAAGGTAGGAAGCCTAATGTTAAGTACTTTATAACATTTGAGAGTAAATGCCATATCCTTAGGGATCGTGAGCATTTAGGAAATTTTGACTCCCGAAGTGATGAGGGATTTTTACTAGGCTACTCTCTTAACATTAGAGCATATTGTGTGTACAACATGGAAACTACTACTGTTATGGAATATGTCAATGTGGTTGTGGATGACAGTGGAGTATTTGAACACTTCTCTAATGAGGAAGAAGTACCCATACTAACACCTTTTGTTTCATAGGTAAATGACTCCGAGGATGGAACCGATGACAAAGAACTTCAGTCTATAACAAATGTTGAAATTCCTGCGTCAAATATCTTCCTGGACAGTGACACAATGTGCTCCAAAGAAACACATGGAGCTTCAACTGGTGATGTCTTTGTGCATCCACGTTCCCAAAAGGGGCAAGTCATGAAAGATCATCCTCTTGGCAAAGTAATTGGAGACATCTCTACTCCACTGAAAACCAAAAGAAATGTAAGTAATAAGGTAAATTTTTATTGCTATGTTTCTTATCTTGAACCTTAAAATGTTATTGAGGCCTTAGAGGATGATTCATGGATAAATGCTATGCATGAAGAACTGGAGTAGTTTGAGAGAAACTCTATTTGGAAGCTAGTTCCCAGACCTTCTCACACCAATGTGATTGGCACCAAATAGATTTTCAAAAAAAAAAAAAAAACTGATGAGATGGGTGAGGTCATTTGGAGCAAAGCTCGATTGGTGGCACAAGGATATACACTGTTGGAAGGGATATTTTTCGATGAAACCTTTGCTCCAGTTGCCAGACTTGAGTCTATTCGACTCCTGCTTGCCATTTCTTGTCATCTAAAAATCAAACTGTACCAAATGGATGTGAAAAGTGCTTTCTTGAATGAGTTTCTGAACAAGGAAGTCTATGTGGAGCAGCTAAAGGGTTTCAAGACCCTCAGCATCCTGACTATGTGTTCAAATTAAAGAAAGCCCTGTATGGTCTGAAACAGGTGCCCCATGCTTGGTATGAGAGACTAACTCAGTTTTTGTTCTCTAATGGTTTTTTGACGGGGAGTGCAGACAAAAAAATTTTCATCAACATGGAGAAAGGAAATATTCTGATTGCTCATGTGTATTGATGACATTGTGTTTAGTGGTACTTCAGAAGTGTAGGTGAAAACGTTTTGGACATGTCTACCATGTCTAGTGAATTTGAAATGAGCTTGGTAGGAGAGTTGTCATTCTTCCTTGGTTTGTAGGTCAAACAAACCGAAAAGGGAATTTTTGTATCCCAAACTAAATATGCAAGAAATCTGTTGAAAAAGTTTGGCTAGAACTCTCCTAAACATGCTTGAACACCTATGAGTACCACCACTGTAAGAACCCGATTTTTAATTACTTCGATTAATGCTAGTTAATTACGTTTATTGGTTAAGATGCTTGATTAGAGGATAATCGAGAGTTTCTTGGGATTAGAACTAAGTCTGTTTTGGTTCTGGAGAGTTTCGAGGAGTTTTATGAGAATTCGACTTTTCTGGGTTAAGTTAGAATTCCGAGGTTTTTTAAGGGTATCTTGGGAATTACCCAAAAATTGCTTCTTGATCTCAAAAGTTTAGTCTTGACCTGCCCAACAACTTTCATGTTCAGTCCAAATTCATGCAAGGCCCAGAAAGCCTAATTTGAACCCTGACACTCTTTTTGAGGCAAATACCGCAGTTTTGGAAATTATAGATTCTGCCACCGATCTCTGAAAATTCTTATTCTTGGCTTTTTGGAAAGCCCTTCTCTAGAGCTACAATTTCTCTTGTTTGACCAAGTCTGTTCGGAGGCCCTAAGATCTTTGTTAATGCGTCTCAAGTTCGAGTAGTGTGGTAGCAAACTCACAACATAAACATGTGCAACAAAATATTCCAACTACCACCAGCTACCTCATTAATGTTCCACCTACCACCATTACTAGCTTTTACTTCTCATTTTCACCAGCCACATGTAAATGAGCAAGTTTCTCTCTTCCTCTCTTCTTTTCTTATTCTCCTCTCCTTCCATGTCATGGTGAAGAACTCCCCATTGGAGGCTTTCTTTGCAAAATTGGAACCGGCCAATCGACTCCCTGCCATCTCTTTCGTAACCTAGTCCATTTTGATGCGAATCCAATAGTGTCAGCCCCTTCTTCTTCGCCTTTCCCTTTTCATTGAGCTTCCAAGAGGGAAGCCTTCTTTTCTTTTGAGTTGGAACCCATTCTTTTAACCATGGTTGTATTGTTTTTGGGTTTGGGTTGTTGACAGTTAGAGGGTTTTCGTTTTAGGAAGCTTTGGTGAGAGTGTTAGAGATTTTGCGTTTTGCAATTTGATGGATGCATTATTATTTTAGCATCATTCACATTGACTTTGGAAAACTTGAAATCTTGATTTATACATGCATTATTTTAAAGATTTTTAAAATTATGATTCATGTATGTTTTGATTTTAAACTTGGACGCATTTATTTTTGAAAAGAAGTTTTACGAATCAAGCAAGCCAATGGTTTTAAAAGTTTCAAATCATCTTAGGCATTTCAGGTTTCATGTTTTTAAAACTCTTAGATTGATATAAAACATGTTTCCAAGCTTGATTCCATGGCCCAGAACTCCCACTAGCAAAATACTTTGGAGTAGCTTTTTACTTAATCGTTTAAGAAGGCAAAACTTTTTTGGTGCTACATTACTTTGCTATAGTGTTTTTCTATAGTGATTTCGGTCAACTGAACTAGATGTCGGTCAACCGAACTCAAGATGTCGGTTAACCAAACTCGAGATGTCGGTTAACCGAACCTTGACCGAACCCACTTTGGTTCACGTTCCAGAATGGTCAAAACTAACCATTTTTTTTACCGTTGGGAGTTCGGTTAACCGAACCTGAAGTCAGTTAACCGAACTACTAACTGTTGGACAGCTTTTTCTATATAAAAAGCTCATTCCTAGGCCAAATGGGTGGATCCAAGAGACCATTCTTGAGGTGTTTTGAGGGCAAACAAAGGGGAATGAGCTAAGGAATGCCAGGGGGTCATAAAGGGAAGCTAAAGCTTGGAATCATAAGTAAATCATCTATGTAAGCTTAGTTTTCCTTATCATATATTTTCATGCTTTGTTTAAATATTTGAAAAATCTATTTTAGCATGCTAACTATGATTTGATGAATCCATTACATGTATTTCACTTTGAATTGCTTTGTTGTTTTGGATTCTTCATTTAGATTCAAACCAAGTTTGTTTTAACTCTCATATGAATGGTTCCATGCTTTGTTAAAACTTTGATTTCTCTCATAGCATGAATCTCATACTTGGTTGGATCTCTAGCTAGTTGTTTTCATTCCATGAACTCATAAGCAAATTAATTTGTTTTGAAAACAATTGTGCTCATGCATCACATGTTTTAGATTTGGAATTTCAATACAACTTGCATTACCTGTATCATATTTTTACAAGTTGTCTTTTAACACGTGATTAGCATTCTTACCTCAATCATAAATTTTTTTATGAGATTTCATTTTCAAATTGATTGAGGACATCATACATACACATTGAGCATTCATCTTTTCATTCATATAGTGTGTGTGTGTGAGTTAGATTTACACTTTCTTATCCACCTAATTAGGAGGCATTGTATTTAAGCTTTAATTGTATCTCATCAAGTGTTTGCATAGACACTGATGGACCCGGCTTCTGGCCCTAGGCTCTACCGAGGTTGGCGGATGTGGGAGTTCGTTGGGTTCGACCCTTTTGCGCCCAGAGGCAAAGCAAGCATCAACATTTTTTTGTACATGTATGTCATAATTTCTACTCTACTTGGAATTGACAAATGGTGGTCCGTAGATCCACCTTCGCAAGTAGAAAAGGAAATCAACTTTTTTTCTAGTTTTTCATTGCACATATATATTTAAGAAAAGAGACATGGTTTGTTTTGAATGCCGTGAGAGGCGATTTCATTTTGTTTTGCCGTGAAAGACGATTTTTGTCGTGAAAGGCGGTGTTTACCGTGAAAGGCGATTTATAATTCTTGTCCATAATGAAGGACAAGAGTTGTGATTTTTATGTCTCTTTAGAAAAATACAAACTACAATGAAAAACAAGAAAATGGAATCTAACTTCTCAGGAGATTATGGGGACTCGTTTAGATTAAGGTCGCAAGCCGTGTGTGGACTTTGCCATCATCCATGCAGATGACAACATAGGATGCTTTTGATTCGCTTGCCTCGGTTTAAACCTCAGATTTTTAGAGGATAAAGACCAAGAGGAGGTCCTATATCCAATAAAAAGCTAAGTAGATGGGCTGAAAAGCCACGTCTAAGCCATAAAGGAGGAAGGAGAGGTCCTTGGGGGGAGTGACCCTCCAAGGGACTTTTGGCCACCTTGTAGCTGTGGTCGGTGCCGGACTTGTTCGATGGAGAGATCGTTGTAGCAACTTTTGCAGAGCTCTAGACCTTTTTCGTGCTTGGATTTCTAGATTGATTTCACTATTGATTTCTCAAATCGATTTTTCCGGATCTGTTTTCTTTGGAATGACCCCCTTTTATAGGCCTTTGGTAGCCAATATGTGGGTTTATGGGCTTTTAATGCATTAAAGCCACATGAAGGGAGGAGTCACAAGTTTTAATTCATTTATTTTGTAACTCTTTTTCTTGGTTTTTGATTGGCTCGTGGAGAATTAAGGGCTTTTAATTGCCTTTAGTCTCCATGATGGGAGGAGTTTCATGGTTTTAATACCATGATTGCTTTTATTTGTAACTCCTCTTTCCTTGCTTCTAATTGCGCTGTCCAAAATAATGAGTTAATGATCGAATTAAGTTGCCATAAAATGGGTCATTAACTACATTAAGTGGTCGCGAGGGCATTTGAAGAGTTACGGGCCGGACTGCATCTTTTGGAACTCTTCTTGCGATGGTCGACAATGGATCTTCATGCTAATCAATGTTGGATGACCATGCAACTTCAGACGTTGATTGCTACCAGTGGGCCGGTACTGATAGAATCAAGTAGAAAACAAGATCTCTAGACATTGCGTACAGATCACTGTGGAAATAACTTTGAACAAATCTGATTCAAATCATACCTACGAGATCTTTTTGATTTGATCTCAATCTTACAGCAACCCGAAAACCTCAAGATCTTATATTGTATTCCTATATGCTCAAACTCGCACCAGGGAGTGGGCCTCTTCTGCGAATTCTCCTCTGCTCTCCAAAAACCGAGATTTCTCTCTTACTTTTCTTGTTATTAACCTAGAGAGCAATAGCGCATATTTATAGGCTACAATAGGGACCTTAAGAAGAAAATAAGGATAGGCTCCTTATGGAAACAGGAAACCCTAATTCGACCCAAATTAGAATCCTAGTTCCATAAATTATAATTCGATCCATTAAAGAATTATAATTGCACTCCTATCCTTATTCTCAAAATAATATTTCGAGCTTCTTGTTATTAAATGCTCATCAATCTTCCCACGTTAAGATTTTAGATATCCATCGATTAAATAATTACTAACATCTATATTTGATCGATATCTTTATAATTCCTTGAGACCTTATACTTAACTTATTTGATATGTCGGACACAAAGTCCACCTGTAGGGTTTGACGTAATCAAAACTTAAAAGCTTCATCAAGGGGATATCATCAATCCTTATTACGGGACGTGGATTCCGTCAATAAACTAATATCCACCATACACGTAGTGTAGTCAACCAATTCACTGAGATTACTGACCCATAAAAGATCTCACTCATTCTTAAATCAAAATGCTAAACACTAAATGTATTAGTCTATTATTTATGTCAGAATTAAGAGTATAAGCACTCATAATAACCATTTGGGTGTTCATCATCTTCTATAGTCAGTATAAAGACAATAAACCCAAAAACACGGGCCTGTTAAATACACACATAGTGTACTAGCATAATGAGTCGAAATTATACCGTTTCCTTCATCCAAGATAAGCCTGCTGAAACATCAAGCTACAATCGTACCAACGGTGTGTCCAAATCCATCTAGATTGCGAACAACAACTTATATTCTATAAGAACCGACAAAAAAGTCTTCCGTGTATAAGTAAAACTCTAGACACCAAATTAATACTTTATAGAATAAAAGACACTCACATGCTTGATAATGCAACCATTTGCCCATACAAAATCTCAATTAGATGAGAAGACAAGATATAGAAAAAATTGAATAAATCAAAGACAGATACATAAAGTATGTTTTTAGTATAAATTTCCAACAATCTCCCACTTAGACTCAAAACCATACTGACATGTATTTTAACCCTATGCCTTCCACATGACCATCAAAACTCTTTATTGGTAAGCTGTTTGTAAACGGATCTGCCAAGTTGTCTACCGATGCAATCTTGGTGACAAACCCCTTTGTACGATTTCTCGTATGAGATGATATTTACGTTGGATGTGCTTACCCTTCTTGTGCATCATGGGTTCCTTTGCATTAGCAACCGTACCGGTATTATCACAATAAAGTATTATATGTGATCTTACTGAATGTACCACTTCTAGATCCATGAAGAAGTTTATGAGCCAAACTACCTCCTTGGCCACATCAGAAGTTGCCACATACTCGGCTTCCATGGTAGAGTCAGCAGTACATGACTGCTTGACACTCCTCCAACTTATAGCTCCACCTCCCATGGTGTAAGACCCCGACCCGAGTGACCTCGATTAGTGCTTAGTTAGTTGCGTGTTAGTCTTGATTTGCTTTGTGGATTTTGGTTTAGTGGTTTAGAATAGCTTGGAAATAGATTTGGGGATTTTGAGTGCCTTTAGTATTAGTGGGGCCCTTTGGGGGTTCCTTGTTTATGACTTTGTGTGTGCTTGAGGTTTTATCTTGGTTTTCTTGATTTGCATTTCGTCCCATTTTGTTTATCTCGTTATTGTCTTCAACTTTCATGTTGATCCCGTTCCCGTTCGAAACCCCGAAACTTGACTTTTCTAGCTTCAAGGGCAAAACAGTACTTTTACTCCAAATCTGTACCAAATTAGTGTTAATCCCGAAACCCGTGAAACATAAACTTTTTAGAAACTAGATATTTCGACGATCATTTCTTCCTTCTTCGTCGATTTCATCCGGAGTCCCGAAAACCACTATTTCAGCCCAACTAGGTTACTAGAAGGTGGAGCCCACTTGTGTAGCTTATAAAAGAGAACCCATCTCCTTCATTCTCTCTTTTTCCAGCACAACAACTGAACCTAGGGTTTTGGTGCACTTTTCTCTTCTTCTCCTTGCTCAAGCATCACCAAACTTGCACCATCATCTCAAAGGAGTTCATTTTCTTCTTCTCCACTTCAAGGGCTCTCCATTGGTACCATTGTTGAAGGAATCCCATCTCTCCAAGACTTTCTTCTAGCTTGCTTTGCTCATTTGGAGAACCTATTGGTAAGATCATTTCTTAATCTTCTAGATTAGTGTTCTTCTAGCCTTAGAGAAGCTACATTTTCAATATTGGAAGCTCTCTCTTCTCCTTCATTGTTTTGACCCATTTTAGGGTTTGTTTTGGGGGTTTTTGTAGAGCTTGTTGTCCTTGACTTGCAAGAGTGCTAGGAGCTGTTTTTCATTGATTTAAAGACTTAAGGCAAGTGGATGTTTTGACATTTTTACATTTGAATGAGTTTTGATGAAATGCATTTATGTTTTCACCTAATATTTTGTGATATTAATGACTTGTTAGATTTGAAATAAATGCATATTTGTGAGGCTTGATAGCTTGTCTTATCCAAGTAATAGATTGCTAATTAGATTTGGAATGAATGTAGAAAAGATAGGAAAAAGTGGAAGAACCACTGAGCTGCTGTAACAGAACTTGGGTTCTGTTACGCAGTTCACGCGGTCGACCGGCCAAGGGGCGCGGTCGACCGGCGACACTGGAACAGGCCCCCCTGTTGGGCAACCTGCTGGACTGCGGGAGTCCCAGTTCTGCAGAGCACGCGGTCGACCGGCGACACAGAGGTCAGGCTCTCTGGAGCCTGACCAAAACACTATTCACCATTTAAAGTTACAACTCCTGGTCGACTTGGCCCATGGCCGGTCAACCGAGCCCCTGTGTACGCTGTCGACCGGCAATGGGCCAGGTCGACCGGCCCAACTAGAAACCCTGCAGAAAAATGGACTTTTGCCCTATGTTTAGGTGAACCTTAAATATAACTTAGTGACCCTTTTGTGGACCTGTTGGACTTCTTTTGAGGATGGTTGAACCGACATTCCCTCACGGTCAATCCGGTTGTATCGGTACTTAACCTAGTTCAATCTTGAACGGTGCGGAACGACGGGATATCCTTTCTTTTATCTAAACGCGAAATTGGTTTGTTTGGGTATCGCGAATCCGTTTTCCCTTCGATGACTGAGTAGGTTGTAAGGCACAACTAGATTAACGTTGTACCTAGGATCCCATCCCTATTATGTTTCGTTTATTTAAAAACCGATTAGGGTATGAATCCCTAAGGTGCATAAAGAGCCCGGAATGTCTCTAAACTCAAGGAGTACCAAGTGATCATCACAATAGACATACGGGGTCCTTATGCACTTGATTTATACCGAATCCCGATACTTGTCCCGAATTTCAAGAAATGTGATTTATCATTCCCGAAAACATTGAATTTGAAACTAGAGCTTTTGCTAGCCCCGACATGCACTTCCCGTTTGAAAATGAAATTAGTGCTTTTGAGCACCCCGTCCCTCCTATTTATTTAAGTGCATTATACATGATTTGTACATGTCTTGTTTTACATGATTTGACCTATGAGTCGGCACCACTAAGCTTGGCTTTCCTTGCCGGTTTGATCTACCGACTTGGAGACCCTTTCCCGTCCCGCCAGCTGCGGTCTTGGATCCCGCTACCCGGTTATTACCGTGGTTTTGTCCCGATACCCGGTTCGCTACCGTGGTCCCGTCCCGTATTGTATTATTTTATGTATATGTTACTTATGCTGCATCTCCTCACTTCGGTGACTGAGACAACATCCCGATATGCTCTTGTCACCTCGGTGATAGAGGACTTAGCTATGTGTGGTTGCCATCTTGTCTGTTTCCCGTTTCCTTGGACACCTTACACGTTTTATCTTGCATATGTATTTGAATAAATGTTTATCTTGTTTTATGAAATTAATGCTTTGACAGGTTTAAATGTTTTACAAGGTATTTTCTATATTGTTATGTCTTTTCACCCGTTTGCCAAACCGTCGTGTTTGACCCTTGTTTTTGGTACTCAGGTCCCGTCGTTGGTCTCCCCGAGGAGGAGCTTGAGGTTGCGGTCGGCGAACCGCAACGATTAGTCGAGTGGCACGCCGATGATGTCGTCTAGACATTCGGGTGCTTGAGTTGCGTAACACATTTTGGGTTGTGTCTAACCATTCTTTTGGGAACTTGATACTTTTTATTCATTGGCCTTTGTTGGCCTCTATTTTTGGGAACAATGTAATTAAACTACTTTGTTGTAAACCTTAACTTTATTTTGGGGTCATAGCTTTAATGATCATTGCTCATTTTGATACTAGTATGAAATATGCTTTAATCTTGTATCTTGGACATGAATGTACAAAAATAGATTTGCTACACGCTTCTGCACATAAAAGAAATATTCATGTCGATGTGATATCCTCACCGCGGACACCTGTGGGAAATCGCGTGTACGAGTGGCATCCTTCTCGATGGACTCGTATACGTTTTGTTTGGTTTTGGATTTAATTTATAATTCATGCACAAGCATTACATACTAATTATCGTCCCGATCCCGGATTTGGCCCGCCTCGTCTTGGGAGCCCGGTCCGGGGTCACGACACATGGTAAAGTCAAATCTTGAGGTCGACTTTCTAGAATCATTATCTGACTGGAAATTCGAGTTTGTGTACCTAATGGGTATCAAATTCTCAGCCTGGTAAATCAGCATATAATTTCTAGTCCTCTTAAGGTACTTAAGTATATGCTTTACCACAGTCCAATATTCTCTCTCTAGATTAGACTGGTATCTGCTAACCATGCCAACGACAAAACAAATATCAGGTCTACTACTTAGCATTGCATACATGAGGCTTCCCACTGGCGAAGCATAAGGTGTTTCCTTCATTTTTTCTATCTCATCAGGTGTCTTAGGACACTGATCCTTGGATAAAGTAATTCCATGCCTGAAAGGAAGAAATCCTTTCTTGGAATCTAGCATGCTAAAACGGGCAAGAATCGTACCAATATAAACCGCTTGAGGTAAGCCCAACATTCTTTGTTCCCTATCTCGCAAAATCTTGATCCCTAGAATGTGACTAGCTTCCCCTAAGTCATTCATATCGAACTGACTGCTCAACCATACTTTGACCGAAGACAACACTCCAACATCGTTTCTAATAAGCAGCATGTCATTAATTTACATAAAGTATTAAGAAAGTCACCACATTGCCACTGCACCTCTTATACACACAGGGTTCATCAGGGTTTTACTCGAAACCATAAGATTTAATGGCTTGATCAAAACGAAATGTTCCAAGATCTAGATGCTTGCTTAGGTCCATAAATGGACTTCTTAAGCTTGCACAACATGTGCTCACGGCCTTCAGCTACGAATCCTTCTGGTTGTACCATATAGATACATTCATCAAGATTTCCATTAAGGAAAGCTGTATTGACATCCATTTGCCAAATTTCGTAATCAAAATAAGCCACAATGGATAAAAGGATCTGGATGGATTTCAGCATGGCTACTGGCGAGAAAGTCTCCTCATAATCGATACCTTCTTTCTGAGTAAAACCCTTTTGCAACAAGCCTAGCTTTGAAAGTTTCAACCTTTCGATCCACCCATCTTTTCTTCTTGTAGACCCACTTACAACCGATAGGTTTTATCCCCTCTAGTGGTTCTACAAGATCCCAGACTTGATCATGGTACATAGACTCCATTTCTGATCTCATAGCTTGTTGCCATAGTTCTGCATCTTTGTCCTAGAGTGCTTCATTATAGTTACAGGGTTCGATATTTAACTCATTAGGGACTCTGTCGAATGACTCTCCCAAGAACATATACCATTCGGGTTGATGAATAACCCTCCCACTGTGACGAGGCACACCCTGTGTCTGTGTATGAGTAGTGTCACGCTGTGCTGAAACTAATCATGGTGTACCACCATCGACATGCTGATCCGGCTGGTCACCCATCATGTTGGTGGTTTCACCTGGAGTATCATCGGCATGAGGTGTTTCCTCCTGTGCTATTGGCGATGGAAAATTTTGGGTAGATCTTTCTTCCCTCGATTCCTCTAGAACAATTCTTCTTTTAGGTTTGTGATTCATTACATGGTTCTCTTCTAAGAATCGAGCATTGGTGCTAACAATGACCTTTCGATCTTTAGGATTATAGAACAAATCACCTTTCGTTTCTCTGGGATATCCAACGAAAATGCAAACTTCCATTCTTCATTCCAACTTATCTGCGTTCCCTTTCAACACATGTGCTGGAGTACCCCAAATCCGAACATGCTTTAAACTGGGTTTGCGCCCAGTCCATAGTTCTGTGGGTGTAGTAGGTACTGACTTAGATGGAACTAAGTTTAGAATATATGTAGCCATTTCTAGAGCATGCCCCCATAACGAATTAGGTAAATTAGAATAACTCATCATTGACCTTACCGTATCCATAAGAGCATTGACCTTACCGTATCCATAAGAGTCATATTCCTTCTTTCTGCTGCACCATTTTTGAGGCGTACCTGGTGCAGACAGCTGGGATGTAATCCCCTCTTGTGCCAAGTAGTTCCTAAATTCTCCAAAGAGGTACTCTCCACGATCAAATCGTAGTGTTATGATACTCTTACTTAAATGCTTTTCCATTTCTGCCCTATACTCCTTGAATTTTTCAAAGCATTCGAACTTACGACGCATTAACTAAATGTACCCATACCTTGATTAGTCATCAATATAAGTAATGAAATACTCAAAACCACCTCTAGCCTGGACATTCATGGGACCACAAAGGTCAGAGTGAACCAATTCCAACGGTTATTTGGCCCTATAGCCTTTTGCAGAAAAGGGAAGCTTGGTAATTTTCCCCTCTAAACAAGATTCGTAGACTGGAATGGCCTCCACTTCCAATGAATGTAATGGTCCATTTGCAACTAGTCTTGAAATCCGTTGTAGATTAATATGTCCAAGGCGTAAATGCCAAAGATACATTTGGTTCAATTTCGAAGGTTCCTTTCTCTTACATGGTAACGTAGTTGTGTTATTCGATTCGGTCAGTTACAGTTTAGGAGAGATGGGATTAACAATATAAAGATCATCCACTAATGAACCATAATAGATAAAACACTTATTGTACTTAATAACCACAAATTTATTAAAATAAACAAAATATTTGTCTTTAACCAACTTGGAAATAGAAATTAAATTCCTCCTTATGGAGGGAACATAAAGACAATCTTTTAAAATTAAAGTCCTATCTCTACTAAAACTTAGACAAATGTCTCCTACTGCAACTGCTGCCACTTTCGTTGGATCAACCATAAGCAAATAAATCTCCCCATCACTTAGCTGCTTGGTTTCCTGGAACCTCTGCAATGAATTGCAAACATGATTAGTGGCTTCCGTATCTACACACCAGGTACCAGTACATATAACCGCCAAACATGATTCAACAACTAGTGAATGAAATTTACCTTTATTGTTCATTTTGTTGAGATAAGTTGTACATTGCTTTTTCCAGTGCCATGCTTCCTTGCAATGAGAACACTTGCCCTTAGGCTTTTTCACTCCACCCTGTAGTCCGTTGCCCCCTTGAGGAACTTCCTTACGATTCTGACCCTTTTTCACCTGAAGTTCCTTGAGTAAATCCGCCAAAGAAAAAATGAGATTGTTCATGTTGTAATTTAAGCGATAATTCTCAAAGGAATTAGTCAAGGATTGGAGAATGATATTGATCTGGTCTACACATCAATTTTAGCTCCAAGGACCTGTAATTCATTGAGATGTCCATCATTTTCAGGACATGATCCCTCACAGAGGTACCCTTAGCCATCTTAGTGTTAAACAGTTCTTTCATAGCAACCTGTCTAGCTGCCCGATCTTGATCACCAAACATCTCCTTGAGACTGTTTATGATGTCATAGGCAGTAGCACAAGACTGATGCTGATGTTGCAAAATATTTGACATGGGTACCCACATGTAACATCGCACCATCTCATCGGCTTTAATCCATTTTTTGTACACCTCGATGGCTACCTCATCAGTACATCCATCTTCAAGTTTCTCTAGGCACACCTTAGTGAGCACATATTTGTACTCTTTAGCAGTTAGTACAATATCTAGATTTCTTTTCTAGTCAATGTAACTAGGTTCACTGAGTTTGTGTTCTTTGAGAATTACAGCAAGTGGATTGAAAGCACCCATCTTAAAACCTGAGATTTACATAATTGGCATATCATAATGGGCAAAAATAAATCTTTGGATTCAAATAAAAGAAAAAATGCTCCCTCCGCCAATTTATAAAAGAATATGACAGCAATCAGATTCACCAATGCATAGTATGCCTCGATGGGAGGACAAGTACCATACTTATTTGTTCAGATAGGTCATAACCTTTTAGTTCTACTATCAAGCTAGGCAATAAACCATGCCAAGTAAAACCAAATAACTGCCATAACTTTGGTCCTATAAATAATAGAAGGGGCTCAGATGGAGAGCATATTGTTATTTATAGCTAAGTGTATACCGTCATTAAATTCAAGGTCATTATTCTGTATTCGGTCCCATCAGATGGAGAAGAGACCTATACTGATAATTACCCTAAATTATCCATATGGGAGTTTGTACTGGAGATTCCATAATTAACTCATCCGATTAGGAGGAAGACTCCTAGGTCAACACAAAAATTAATTACATCTCCTACAAACCAATGATGGAGACCGTGGGAAGTTGAGAAGTTCCCTCTCCCACTTAGTTATTTAACAGTGAGGGTTCTTTTAAAATAGTTTAATTAAGACCAGTTTAAAATCTAGTAGTAATAGGTAACCATGTCTTTACTACTATACCATTCTAAACATAATTAAACAGGATTAATACCATATTTAGCAAGCAATGATAATAATAAACATCCAAGCACAAAAAGGAATGACAACCAGCAAAAGGAGCCTAGCTATCATGGTCAAGTAGAATCCTTTTGTCTTCATGATTGCCACTTTTTTAAACATGCGCTTCACAGAGCGGTTCCGGGGGTGTTCCCCGGCGGGGATAGAGAATTTTTTTTTTTATGAAGTTCTTCATTCGAAATCGAATATCTGCCTTCAAAACCTATGTACCTTCTTGAGAAATTACATTGAGTCCTAAGCCTCCTTACGAATGGAGTTCACATGCTATCTCAATATAATTACATCTCCAAGAAAAAAAATACATTGAGTCCTAAGCCTCCTGACTAACGAAGTTCACATGCTATCTCAGTATGATTACACGACCATAAAAAATTACATTGAGTCCTAAGCCTCCTGACGAACGGAGTTCACATGCTATCTCAATATAATTACATCACCATCAAAATTGTAAAATACGTAAAAACAGTAACCATGAATTTAATTCATGGGATCCATTCACATAACATACACACATGGTGACCATGATAGCCAGATCAGTTACTCAGTTGCTGTAAAACAAATGTTAGATATTTTGCTGCAAAATAGGGTTACTTACAGCAACAGTAGACCATGTTCTCTAATAGCAACCTATAATCTTACTATGTTTTCTTCAATCCATACGCAGTATCAAGATTGACTTTGATACCAATTGATAGAATCGAGCAAAAACCAGGATCTCTAGACAATGCGTACAGATTACTCTGGAAATAACTTTGAACAAATATGATTAAATCATACATCCGAGATCTCTCGGATTTGATCTAGGCCTTACAGCAACCCGAAAACCTCAAGATCTTCTACTGTATTCCTATATGCTCGAACTCGCACCAGGGAGTGAACCTCTTATGCGAATTCTCCTATGCTCTCCAAATATCGAGATTTCTCTCTTACTTTTCTTGTTATTAACCTAGAGAGCAGTAGCGCATATTTATAGGCTACAATAGAGACTTTAAGAAGGAAATAAGGATAGGCTCCTTGTGGAAACAGGAAACCCTAATTCGACCCAAATTAGAATCCTAGTTTCATAAATTATAATTCAGTCCATTAAAGAATTATAATTACACTCCTATCCTTATTCTCAAAATAATATTTCGAGCTTCTTGTTATTTAATGCTCATCAATCTCCTCACGTTAAGATTTCAGATATCCATCAATTAAATAATTATTGACATCTATATTTAATCGATATCTTTATAATTCCTTGAGATCTTACACTTAACTTATTTGATATGTCGGACACAAAGTCCACCTGCAGGGTTTGACATAATCAAAACTTAAAAGCTTCATAAAGGGGATATCATCAATCCCTATTACGGGACGTGGATTCTGTCAATAAACTAATAACCACCAGGGTGGAAATCCCTGAATACTGATTTTTGTTTTCAAACCATGAATTTTGGGTTCAAGGGTCGAAAATTTTGGTCAAGTTAGGAAGAATGGCTCCTAAACTTGGATTTTTTATTTGATTTTTGAACAATGAAACGATGAAAGTAAGCGTTGTTTTGAGCTTTTAGAAACTCCAACATAAGGATGAAAATTCTAAAAGGGGTGGGTTTGACGAGCAAATACCTAGGAATAGGCTTTGGCCATGCAGGCATCGCTTTGACCCAGTTGAGGAAGTCTTCAAGGGTAGTACCGCTTCAAGAACTTGCCGTTGATAGGCAGCCTACATCTGTCACCCTCCATGTTTAGGAGAGCGTATGCGTCGTTGGAGAAGACTTCGTCAATGACATAAGGTCCCTCCCATTTTGGTTAAAATTTGCCTTTGGTCATGTGAGCGAAAACCAGTGGCCTTTTTACTGCAAGAACCAATTCACCCTTTTTATGGGTGCGTTGCCTGACTTTCTTTTTAAAAGATCCTGCCATGCGTGCTTGGAAAAGCTCAATGCTTTGTCAAGCTTCGAGCTATCTCTCATTGAGATTATCCAGCTCTTGGAGTCTCAACTTGACATTGCTCTCTTGCATCATGTCATTTTGCAAAGACACCCTTAGGGAAGGAATTTATACTTCCAAGCGTACAACTACTTCGCATCCATAGACCAAAGAGAATGGTGTGCTGTGGGTTGGTCCTTGAACAGTGGTCCAATAGGCCCATAGAGCTTTAGACAATTTGTCGCCCTAGTCTCTTTTGTGACCAGAGACCATTTTCTTGAGGATTTTGTAGAGTGTCTTGTTGAAGGCTTCTGCCAGTCCGTTTGTTGCTAGATTATATGGAGTTGAAGGACAGCTTTGGATTTTGTATTCGTCGCAGAACTTTTAGAATTGGTGATCTTGGAATTGTGGTCCGTTATCATGGACGAATCTTTTAGGTATGCCGAAACGACAAAGGATATTGGTGCACAAGAACTGAATGACCGATGAGGTCTTCATTTCACCGAGCGCAAATGCTTCTGACCACTTGGAGAAATAATCCGTCGCAGTGAAGACAAAGCGATGACCTTTGCTTGATGGGGGAGAGATAGGACCTATGATGTCCACACCCCAGTCTTCGAAAGGCCATGAGATTGCTGTAGGATGCAGCCATTTTGGAGGCATATGGACAAAATCTCCACCAACTTGGCATTGTTGGCAGTGTTTAGCGAATTGCATGGCGCTGGCTACCATGGTTGGCCAATAATAACCTAATATTTTTATCTGATTGTAGAGCTTAGGACCAGCCTAGTGGGTTCCACAAAGACCAACATGAACTTCTTTGAGTGTCTCTTCAACCTCTTGTTGTGACAAGCAGCGTAGAAGTACTCCGTTGAAGGATTTTCTATAAAACATTTTTGAAGGAATATCCAAATGAAATTTTGGGGCTCGTCTTTGAACGCTTACCCGCTCTTTTGGATCTTTAGGTAGGATTCTGAACATAGTGTAGTCAATGAACGAATCCCTTCAGTCGCCGATTGGAGGTCTAAGGATGGAGATTTGACTTCCAACCACTCGGTGGCAGTCAACAACTACTTCGTGCATATTAAGAGGAGGAAGTATCCTTCTTTTACACACTGTATTCGCATGCTTTCCCCTTCCTGGATTGCCATAGATGCGGCAAGTCCTGCTAGGGTATCTGCACGGATGTTTTCACCTCTAAGGACGTGGGTGATGTGACAGATGTCAAACTTTTGTCGAAGCGATTGTGCCTTGTTGTAGTAAGGCAACAAATCAGGCTTCCTGACTTCATATTTCTGATTCATCTGGTTGACGATCAGTTAAGAGTCTCCGAAGACTTCCAGTATGGTGATTCCGGATTCGAGGGCTAGTTCCAATCCTAGGATTAGAGCTTGGTATTCAGCTGAATTGTTTGAGCATGGTTCCAGTAGCGAAAAATCATGTGGAATCACGTATTTGTCGGGGTTAACAAGGAGGATGCCAACTCCCGAGATCAACTTTCTTTTTTCATTTGTCCTGGTTGCACCATCAAAGTACATGTCCCAGGAGGCATTTGATGAGGAAGTCTCCACGTTGTAGACAGGGACATCTGGGAGATCACGTCTGAAAAGAGAACCTTTAGGCAATGGGTGCTCTGCTGGAAAGTCTGCTAGAGCTTGGCCTTTGATTGCTTTTTGTGGTACATACCTAATATCAATTTGTGACAGAAGGATGGACCATTTTGTCAGTCGAGCATTGAGAGAACCTGCTTTTCTGAGAAGGACCTTCAAGAGGCTGATCCTCGATATTAGGTAGACTGTGTTAGAAAGAAGGTAGTGAGTAGCTTTTGTACAGCGAACATCACTACAAGGCATTCTTTTTCAACTAGAGAGTAGCGATGCTCTGCACCTACCAACATGCGGTTGAGGTAGTATAGAGCAGCTTCTTTTTCATCATCATTCTCTTGCGCGAGTAGAGCGCCCAAAGATTGGTTGAGGGCACTTGTGTACAAGATGAATAGTTTTCCAGTGGTAGGGGAAGCTAGCACTGGAGGTTTAGTCAGGTATGACTTGATATCTTGAAATACAGCTTCACATTCAGCATCCTAAACAAAGTTCGCATTCTTCATCAGCCGAGAGAATGGATGGTACTTCCCCGGAAGATTGGAGATGAACCGTCGGATGTATGCTAACCTTCCTTGAAGTCCCTTCGGTTCCTTTAAGGTTCTTGGGGAGGGCATTTCTAGAATAGCCTTGACTTTGATGGGGTTAAGTTCTATTCCAGCTTTCCGAACTAAAAATCCGAGGAACTTACCCGACGAGATGCCGAAGAAGCTTTTCAGGGGATTCATTCACAGTTTGTGTCCGCGAAGTCGGAGGAAGACTTCTCAAAGATCTTTGAGTTGGTCTTCTTTTCTTCTGCTTTTGACGACGAGGTCATCAACATAACATTCAACCGTCTTGTGTTGCATATCTTGGAATATCTTCATCATAGCCCTCTGATATGTTGCACCAGCATTTTTCAGACCAAATGGCATGACAGTGTAGCAATACACGCCAAATGGGGTCCGAAATGAAGTGTGTTTTTCATCTTTAGGATGCATCTTTATTTGATTGTAGCCAAAGAAGCCATCCATGAATGTCATTCGCTCGAATCCGTAGGTATTGTCAATCATCCGGTATGGGGAGTGGGAATTCATCTTTAGGGCATGCACCATTCAGGTCTCTGTAGTCAATGTAGACCCCGATCTGCCCATTTTTATTTGTCACTGGGACAATGTTGGCTAGCCATTCAGGATGATGTTCCTTACGAATGAAACCAACGCTTTTGAACTTTTGAACTTCTTGTTCAATTTTATCCATCACGTCGGGATGAAATCTTCTTTGTCCTTGTTTGACAGGCTTGATGTCTTTTTGGAGGTTGAGTTTGTGGACTACTATTTTGGGATCTTTGTTTTGGAAAGGCTCAAACAGGGAATTTGATGAAGAAGCTTTCAATCTGTGGAAGAAGATTGGCTTTTCTTCTACTGAAGTTGCCGGAACAACAAAGGTAGCAGACGCAGGATCTTCTACGTCCCAGGCATCTCAATTGGAGTGAGAGCAGGCTGAACTTGTTGAGTATCAGCTTGGCCTGACGATGTGTCGTCTTCTGGCTCAGAATCCAAATCCGTGTCTTGCATGAAGGACACAAAAGAGACAACAACCTTACCCCTAGCTTTTTGCTGTGCCTTCTTCACTTTGGTTTTGATGACCAAAGGTTTCGAAGGTTTGAGGGAGATGACAAAGGGAGACTGATTGCTCTCTTTGGATTTGCCTGAGGGTTTGTTTTCTTCCAGTGATTACTGAGGAGCCTTGCCTTTATCTTTCTGGAGATTTTCGGCAAAAGATGCTATTTTTCGCTCCTCTTCTTCTTTTTCGCCCTCGTACATCTGAGAATCCGCAAAATGGACTTCTTTTCCTTTGAAGGGTTTTCTGTCCGCAAACACTCATGTATCATGCCATTGTTGCCAATGAACTTGATGCATTGACGTAGAGTTGAAGGGACAACACCATTCTCGTGTATCCAGGGACGTCCAAAAAAGATGTTGTAGCATGAAGGGGTTTTTATTGCATATACGGTGACTTTAGATATAAGGTCACCGATCTGCAAATTGAACCTAATTTTGCCGATAGGCTTTTGAGTACGCCCATCATATCCGAAGATAGATACAGATGTGTGGCTCAACTTGCTGGGTGGAATACCCAACTCTTCGTGAGCCAAAGTGGAGATGAGATTGAGCGCAGAACCTGGGTCGATCTGGACTCTATGTACAGGCATTTCCTTGATGTACCTTGTGAAGTACAAGGGTCGGTTGTGCCTTGTTTCGCCAAGTAGGAGGTGTTTCTTAGTGAAGGCGATGGTTGCTTTTGCTTCCTTTTGAATTGAGAGGCATTCGGTGCAAGAACTTGCAGTTTTCTTATTTTCTCCTTTTAAGGAGATATCTGAGTTTTTGACCTGGTAGTCCATCTCAATTCGTAGGACTTGTGGGGAATGTTTGTCAACATCCGCATTCAGTATTTGTAATTCTGAAATGAGATTATCACGAGTGTCTGCAGACATTCGTAATAAATCTAGGATGTGCAGTTGTGCAGCTATGTGTTTGAAGTTCTCAATCAAGTTATACTTGAAAGCCTCTTTGAGGCCTGCATTTCCATTATTGTTGCCACTTGGGGCATTTACAACATCTTTTCTCGAAGGATTTATATAAGTAGAAGAAGATTGGTTATAATTTTTGTGGTAGTCCCGGCCAGAGCAGGTGCCTCTACTAACTTCAAGAGCTTATTTAGAAGGGTCTTCTTTTGGAAGATCATCCTTTGGATCGAGGGGTTGATCCTTCTCTTTTACTGGTGATGTATTCACAGCAGAGTTGCCACCCTCAGTGATTGTGTTGCACGAAGCATTTTGATGTGAATTTAAATTCAATCTTTCAATACTGTAAGTGCACAACTATCTTTTTGAGACAGTGGCAAGTACAAGTCGAATCCCATAGGGAGCACTACTAAGTTAAAATTTAAAATCTGATTTTTTTTATAATGAAAATAAAAATAAATCAAGATTTGAATGAGAGATAAAGCTACTATGCAAGATGAACAGATAACAATTATGATAAAGGTAGATTAGAGCGACAAAGAGTCCATTAATTAATTTTTTATCTCAATCCTCATACTTTAATTTAGTCCTTTGTCTTGCAAATAACTCAGATAAAAAAAAACTCAATGTTTTTGATCCAGAAGATTTTTTTTTTTAAATTCAATTCTTAAGCAGAAGAACCCAAGATCTCCATCACCTCATAAAAACATAAATTACTTTGAGCGTTAGTTAACAAATTAAGCATAAAATACCAAATGCATAAAAGCCTAAGTATATTTTATCAAAAGAAGATTAACTGATCAAAAAGAAATTTGATAAAAATATAAAGCGGAGGTTTGCCTATGGCGCGAAGACAGATCTATTATTCTATTAAACATGCATCATAGGGACATAAAAATTAAATTAAAGACATAGAACGAAAATAAAATTACTTAACATCACTTTGTGCTCCAATCCAAAAGAATCTACTCCTCCATTGCAAAAGATGTGATTTTCATTAAAATCTTCATGGCGATTACAATTTTCTCTCACACTCTTCTAATCTAGTTTTAGAATAGAGCTCCAAAATACCCACATATTTTTCTTTTATTTTTTTTTCTAGAGAGAGAAAAGGTAGAGAACAGAAGTAAGGAACAGAGGTGTGGACGTGAGGTAGCCATTGAGGCTATGGGACGTCCAATATATAGATTTCCTTGTCACGTTGATCTCCATGCCATAATAATTGCAAGTATTCACTTCCTTGTTTTCTTAGTATTCTTTGCAAGCATAGGTGGTGAGATCGATTTTGTCTTCCTTCTTTGTCTCTTGGCTTGCTAATCCTTTGCAACTTCTTCTCTTAGATTCCAAATTAAAGTGTGGTTCTTAACAACTTCTGGAGAGATTTTAGCTGCTTCTTTCTCTTTTTTTTTTTTTTTTTTTTTTTTTTTTTTTTTTTTTTTTTTTTTTTTGAGCAAGACTTCCTAAATTTGATCTCCTTTTCATCTTGCAACTTCACATACCTTTGGCCCACTTTTAGTTTTGAAAAATTCTAAATCTGACATTCAGATTTAATCATCCAAATTGGAACACATGATGGGCACCACATGAGGCATGCAAATCTTAAAATATCCTTGTATGGACGTGTATTGCATGCTGGAAACTTTCTTGGATTTGTTTTTTCTTCTTCTTTCTTTCTTTGCTTCTTTGCATTTCTTAGCCATCAAGAGATCTTGGATTTCCTTCCTTGGGATTTTCTCCTTTTTATTTCTCATCATTTCTCCTCTATCCGCGGGCCCGAAAATCTTGAAGTGGCATGGCTTGGATGTCCTCTACGAATTCCTTCTCTTCTTTTCTTTTTAAGGTAGGTCCCAACTAACTAAAGATTCCCTTCAAAAATGAATAATTCAGCCATAATATGTATAAAATTCATGAATGTCATTCATGGGACCTAAATGAGATCATGCACATGAATGCACAAAACTGGATGATTTTCCATGAACTAATTAATGATGCAAGAATCAAAAAGCTAATTTGTGTGATACTAAGATGATGTAAACCCATGATTTCATAAAATTCATGCAAAATTGATGATTTTGAATGATTTTGACTGAAATTCCAACTTTAATGCTCAAATGCATGGAATTATAAAAATCTATGAAATTGAGTGAAATTACCCTAATTAAGTCTATAAAGTAACAAAAAATGATGAATGAGAACTACAATTTTGTAGACTTATCACATTTTCCGGGAACAAGTCCTGAACAACATCCAGCAACTTTTCTTCTTTGTTGAACGCTTCATTGGTCCAGACATCACCTATGAGGTTGGGTATCTGGGACCAATTAGCTGGATTTTCTTTGACATCATTGTAAGACCCCGACCCAAGAGACCACGATTAGTGTTAATTAAGCTGTGTATTAGCTCTAAGTGTGTTTAGCGGATTTTGATTAAGTTTTGGGCCAGAATAGCTTTCAAAATAGCTTTAGGGGATTTTGAGAGTCTTCTTGATTAGTGGGACCCTTTGGGGGTTCCTTTAGCGAATTTGCGTGAGCTTGGGGGATTGTTTAAGATTTCACAAATTCGTATGTTAGTCCCGTTTGACTCATCTCGTTGATCCCTACAACTTTCATGTTGGCCCCGTCCCCATTCGAGATCCCTAAACCCGAATTTTCTTAATTTGAGGGCAAAATGGTCTTTTACCCCAAAATCTGGACACAATTTTCAATATCACCAAAACCCGCGAAACATATACTTTTTAGAAACTAGAAATTTCGACCAACAACTTTTCCTTCTTCATCAAGCCCATCTGAGGTCCCGAAAGCCATGATTTCAACCCGATAAGAATTACTAGTGGTGGAGCCCATCTTCAATTGCATAAAAGGAGAACCCTTCTCTCCTTTCCCTTTTTCCAACTCAAAAGATCCAAAAGCTAGGGTTTCTTTCCCACTTCTTATTTTAGCTTCTGCATCTGCAAATCTCTACCAATCTTACATCAATGGCAAAATGGAGGTCATCTTCTCCTTCCTCGCCGTAAGAGCTCTCTCTTGATACCATTTGTGGAGGAAGTCATCCATTCCAAGATCCTCCTTGAGCTAACCTAGTGCATTTGAAGAACTCCCAAGTAAGCAATCCTTCCCATCTCTTAGATGTGTATTCTCCTAGCCTTAAAAAGTCCCCATTTTCGTTATTGAAGGCTTCCTTATCCTTGTTCTTTGGTTCTGACCATTTAGGATTTGTATTGGGGTTTTTGAATGTGTTTGTAGGTTATCCTTGAGAAGAGTGTGATTAATAGCTTGACTTGCTAGCTTGGACCCAAGGCAAGTGGATGAATAGATATCTTGAGCATTTAAATGTTTTATGAAAAATGTGGATGGTTTTATTATGTGAGACCCCGACCCGAGAGGCCCAGATTAGTGTTTTTGAGCTGTGTCTTAGCTCTAAGTGTGTTTAGTGGATTGTGGTTAAGTTGGGATTAGTATAGCTTTGTTATAGCTTTGGGAAATTTTGAGTGCCTTTGCGACTAGTGGGGCCCTTTGGGGGTTCCTTGTTTATGACTTTACGTGTACTTGGGGTTTTATCTTGGTTTTCTTGATTTGTATTTTATCCCGATTTACTTGTTTTGTTAATACCTTCAACTTTCATGTTGATCCCGTTCCCGTCCCGAATCCCGAAACTCGACTTTTCTAGCTTCAAGGGCAAAACAGTACTTTTACTCCAAATCTGTACCAAATTATTGTTATTCCCGAAACCCACGAAACATATACTTTTTAGAAACTAGATATTTCGACGATCATTTCTTCCTTCTTCGTCGATTTCATCCGAAGTCCCGAAAACCACTATTTCAGCCTTTCAAAGTTATTAAGTGGTGGAGCCCATTTTCATTGACTATAAGAGAACCCATCTCTTCTTTCCCTTCTCCATTTTTCCAGCACAAGAGAGGAGCCTAGGGTTTTTCCTTGCACCCTTTTCTTCTTCTTCTTGCTTTTCCTTCATCAAGCATCACCAATCTTGCACCAACATCAAAATAGAGATCACCATTCTCTTCCTCTCCTTGAAGGCTTCCTATTGGTACCATTTTTGAAGAAATCTCTTCTCTCCAAGATCTTCATTTAGCTTGTCTTGTCCATTTGGAGAACCTATTGGTAAGATCTCTCCCTAATCTCTTAGATTTGTGTTCTTATGGTCCTTGAGAAGCTCCATTTTCATTACTAGGAGCTCTCTCTTCTTATTGCTTGTTTTGACCCATTTTAGGGTTTGTTTTGGGGGTTTTTGTAGAGATTGTGTTCTTGGCTTGCAAGTGTGATTAGGAGCTGGTTTTCCATTGATTAAAGACCTAAGGCAAGTGGATGATTTGATACTTTTAGCTTTCAATGGGTTTTATGAAATGCATTATGTTTTCACTAAATATTTTGTGATATTAATGGCTTGTTTAGACTTGAAATAAATACACATTGGTGAATCTTGATAGCTTGTTTTATTCATGTATAAGATTGCTAATCAGGTTTAAGAAAGAAAGAGGAAAGATTGGAAAAATGGAATGACCTATTGAACTGCTGTAACAGAACCTGGGTTTTGATACGCAGTTCACGCGGTCGACCGGCCAAGGGGCGCGGTCGACCGGGGACACTGGAACAGGTCCCCTGTTGGAAGACCTGCTGCACTGCGGGAATCCCTGTTCCGCAGTTCGCGTGGTCGACCGGCCACACAGAGGTTAGGCTCTCTGGAGCCTGACCAAAACACTATTCACCCATTTTAAGTTACAACTCCCGGTCGACCTGGCCCATGGCCGGTCGACCGAGCCCACTGTGTATGCGGTCTACCGGCCATGGGCCAGGTCGACCGGCCCAACTGGAAACCTGCTGAAAAATGGACTTTTGCCCTATGATTAGATGGACTTTAAATGGAACTTAGTGACCCTTTTGTGGACCCGTTTGACTTCTTTTGAGGATGGTGGAACCGACATTTCCTCATTGTTAATCCGGTTGTATCGGTACTTAACCTAATTCAATCTTGAACGATACGGAACGACGGGATATCCTTTCTTTTATCTAAACGCGAAATTGGTTTGTTTGGGTATCGCGAATCCGTTTTCCTTTCGATGACTGAGTAGGTTGTAAGGTACTACTAGATTAACATTGTGCTTAGGATCCCCTCTCTATCATGTTTTCTTTATTTAAATTCGATTAAAGTTTGAATACCTAAGGTGCATAAAGAGCCCGGAATGTCTCCAAACTCAAGGAGTACCAAGTGATCATTACAATCGACATATAGGGTCCTTATTCACTTGGATTATATTGAATCTCGATAATAGCCCGAATTTCTCGAATTATGATTTGTCTTGAATCTCGATAATAGCCCGAATTTCTCGAATTATGATTTGTCTTGAATCCCGATAATAGCCCGAATTTCTCGAATTATGATTTGTCTTGAATCCCGATGATAGCCCGAATTTCTCGAATTATGATTTAGCATTCTCGAAAGTATTGAAAGTGTATTTTAGCATTTTTGCTAGCCCGTTTATACATGCCCGAATGAAATGAAATTAGTGCTTTTGAGCACCCCGTCCCGCCCGTTTATTTAAGTGCATTACATATGATTTGTACACGTCTTGTTTTACATGATTTGACCTATGAGTCGGCACCACTAAGCTTGGCTTTCCTTGCCGGTTTGATCCACCGACTTGGAGACCCTTTCCCGTCCCGCCAGCTGCAGTTTGGATCCCGCTACCCGGTTATTACCGTGGTCTTGTCCCGATGCCGCAGATTGCTACTGTGGTTCCCGATACCCGGTTCGCTACCGTGGTCATATCCCGTATTATATTATGTATATGTTACTTATGTTGCATCTCCTCACTTCGGTGACTGAGACAACATCCCGATATGCTCATGTCACTTCGGTGATAGAGGACTTAGCTTTTTGTGGTTGCCATCTTGCTTGTTTCCTGTTTCTTTGGATACCTTACATGTTTTATATTGCATATGTATTTGAACAAATGTTTCTCTCGTTTTATGAAACTATTGCTTTGAAAGGTTTAAATGTTTTCCAAGGTAATTTCTTTATTGTTACGTCTTTTCACCTGCTTGCCAAACCGTCGTGTTTGACCCACTATTTTGGTACTCAGGTTCAGTTTCCCCGCCCCGAGCTGAGAGTTGTTGGCTGTGGAGCCATGAGTTGCAGGTTGCCTTGTCGGCTATGTCATGTAGACATTGTGCTTGACATCGGAGTTACGTCACATTTGGGTAGTGGATATTAGTTTGTATTGTTCGGCTTTTATTAGCCTTTCTTGGGATTGTAATTAATACACATTGATACTTGTAACTTGAACATATATGGAAATGTAATATCCTGTTACTGTCAGCTCTGTATTTTATTATGTTGATTTATTTCAGTCTGATATGATTCATAAAATGATAGCTTTATGCTAGAGGTTGTATGCGACGCGGAATCCGATGATGTCTATGGACTCCGGGTCGCATTGCCACGAAAGCTTCTGCAAAAATATTCAGAAAGTGTTGTGATTTTGGATCCTCACACACGCGGATCTTGGGAGAAATATAATCATCACTTAACTCCCCAATCAATTCTCCCGCCCCCGGGGTCAGACCGCTCTTTGGAGGATCCGGGTTTGGGGGCGTGACATATTATTTTTCATTCATGCTTATTCTTGTTGATTACATTGATTTTTGAAATACCCATATGAAGAAGTCTTGTTAGTCCATTTATTGTCTTGGAAATGTTGGTATATATACTCTTGATTTTTGGTACAAATGAATCCTTCTGATTAAAGGGTTTCTTCTCTTCCTTTTGGGGTTGAATGTGAATAGAAAGGAGGTGAATAGTAGAAGTTTTAATGATGGTTTGTGTGGGGCTTTAAGGAGGTTTTAAGTCTCTCATTTAGGTGTAGGAATGAGGTTTACGGATACTTACAAGGGGAAGAAAGGAAAGAGCCCGAAAATGTATTCCTGCAGTTTCTGGACAGTTCGGTCGAGTGAACTTGACACTTCGCTCGAGCGAACCCCATCCAGAATGTAGTTATCTTGAGCGAACTAAAAATTCACTCGAGCCAACTTGAACTGAGAAGATCTGCTCTAGCGAACCCCTCACAGAATGTTGTTAGCTCGAGCGAACTTCTTGTCCGCTCGAGCCAACTGTGCAGTGAACCTGGATTAATGTAGGAAGTCTTGAAATGTTATTCTAAGGCTTGGGGAGGCATTGTTTGGAGCCGCAATGCAATGGTAAGACCGAGAAAGAGAATTGTGAAGCTTGAATGAGGAAGAAACCCCATTATGGAAATCCGTTGAGGATTTGTGGATTTGTCAAATTGGATAGGGAACTTGGAATGTCCTTAATCTTATCGAGTACCAAGCCAGTGACAAAAACCAACATACGGGTTATACACCTTGATTTGAATCTTGGATCCTCCATGCAAGTTCTGGTATATTGTGGAAATCCTTTCATGTTTCTTTTCGCTTGGATTTCTTAGGGACTTGCCTGTTTTCACATGATTTTACTAGCTTGTTTCATAAACACTAACTTATGCACTTTAAGTGTCCTGTTAGTCCTGTACATACAGGACCAAATATGAATGCATTATTGTGCCTCTGGGCATCTCGTCCCATTTATATATGAACTTGTCTTGATTTCTTGCATATGACCTATGAGTCGGCACCACTAAGCTTGGAGACTTTGTCGGTTTGATCCACCGACTTGGAGGTTCCCCTCTTATCCTGCCAGCTGCAGCCTGGATCCTGTCCTATCCCGATACCCGGTTTGCTACCACTGTCCTTTCCATCTATATATGTATCCATGAATATCGTTGACTCTCCTCACCTTGTGTAACTGAGGTTAATGCCCCGATATTGCTCTCACCACTTTAGTGAAAGGGGATTTAGCTTTGTATGGTTGTCATCTTGTTAGTTCCTGATTCTTTGGTACCTTTACATATATTATATTACAGATGTCTTTCTTAATAAATGATGCATTTATTTTCATGAAATTCATTATTTATACAAGTTTCAATATTTTCCTAAGGTATCATTGTTTTAAAGTTATTGTTTTATCTTTTTACCCACTTGCCAGACCGTCGTGTCTGACCCACTCTTTGGTACTCAGGTCCAGACGCCAGTCATCCTGAGGAGGAGTTTGAGGAGGCGGCCGGAGAGCCGAATTGAGTAATTGAGTGGCAAGCCGATGATGTCGTTTAAACATTCAATTGCCTTGAGAGAAGAAATATTTTGGGTTGTGTCTAACATATTCTTTTAGGAATCTATTTGGCTGTACTGGCCTTTGATGGCCTCTTTTTTGGGGAAATGTTAATTAACTGATCTTTTGTATAAACTTTAACTTTATATTTTTGGGAAATGCTAATGATCATTGCTCACTCTGACACTATGCTGCTTATACATGTGAAATTAATTCATGTTTATGAAATGAATTGTCATGTGCCCGATTTGCTATACGCTTCCGCATCCTGAACATGTTTATGACTAGTATGTGAGATGACTTGTATGTACAATCCTCACCGTGGAACCCTGTGGGAAATCACGTGCATGGACTAAATGTTCTTCTTGAATCCGTGTACGTATGGGCCAAATTAACCTTGTGTTATACATGGCTTGATTATCACCACCAACACCCGTCTTGATCCCGGATTAGGCCCTTGACCCGGTTCGGTGTTGTGACAATCATCATCAGCCGGAACTTCTTCACGATGATCAATCAAGAGGGGTGTGAACCCTGATGTCATAGTCTTAGGAGACGAGGCCTAAGAAGGTGATATCTTGGTGGAAGTCATCTGGGAGGAAGTAGCTCTTGAAGATACACTACCATATGTAGTCTGAGAGCAAGTGGCCTCAGCAGACGATGCTTTAGAGGAACTATGATCTTGAACTATCACATTGCAAGTGACTCCGATAGGAGATTTCTCTAAAATGGACTGTTGGGAGTCAGACTCATCCTCGGATGTAAGAGGATTGTCAATCCAGCAGTTTTCTCCATTTTCATGAGTTGAGGGAGGAGGTACCTGTTGGTCTTCAGGGACTTCTGGTTCCAGATTTTGATCGCGATGAAGGTTGTTCATGCGATCTTGCTCTTGTTCAATGGCCAGATGCTGCAAGATCCTTGCATATTCTTCAAGATCAGGCATGGGAGCCAAATCTTCTTCTTCGTCTACTCCTTGTGGTTCAACATGGTTGGGTTCCACTGGAGCATTGGCGGGTGCTGGGTCAACAATATTTTCTTGAACGGCCTTTTGCCTTCGCTGTTGAGCTGTCGGCTTTGTTTGTCCTCCCAGTTTTCATCTTCCAAGAGATCAGGATGCACCCATATGGGTTGTCCATCTGGTGTAGGGTAAGGAACTAGGTCTTCAGAGTTTGAACAATTTTTATCACCTTGAAGGAAGTGGCGATCTTCTTCTTCGGTGACCCGGATGTTTGTCCACATGACACCATGTTGACGGAGGCAGACCCATAGTTTTTGTCAAAGGTGATGACACCAGTTTTCCACATCTTGTTGATCTTCTCTCTTACAACAAAGCATTGATTGAGAGGATCCGAGATCATCTGGTGGTATGGACAATACCGAGGATCGTTGGTTATCCCAACATCTCCCGGTCTTTTGGGGCCAGGCAAGGTGAGTTTTCTATTTGCTACGAGAGCCCCAAAGATTTCTTCAACATCTTCATCGAACGGGTATTTCTATTCTACTCATTCTTGGAAAGCGTCAGAGAGTTCAGGTCTTTTACCCGCAGCTTTGTTTTCAGCTTATTTGGCGGTTGAGGAGCTGGCTTGGTTTGCACATTGAGGACCTCCTTTTTCTTTTGCTTTGAGGTTGCAATGGCGGTTGGCTCTTTCCTTGATGATTTCTGACTATTGAGGTCTTTCGCTCTTTCCTAGGTTCTTTGATCTGTTGTCGATGATCATGGAGTGGATCCTTGCTCCATGTTGTTTCTGCAGATGTCGACCACTGACGCTTGTAGCAGTACGTCGGAGCATTTGTATGCCATTGCCTTCCACTTGTGAATGAAGACATATATTGACTCATTCTCCCCCTGTTGTAGGTTGCAGACCTGAGCCATGTAGCAGGATGGTCCTCACCTTTGAAGTGAGTTAGGAAGCGTGTCTCTAGCATTGCCCAATTTTGGATGTAGTCCTCCGGCAGAGTAGAGTACCAGTTAAAGGCCGTACCTTTTAGGGTACTTGCGAAAAGACGGATCTTGAGGGCATTTTGATCCATGATAGATCCCATCAAGATTTTGAAGTGGATGACATGCTATCTAGTTGAACCTTTCCTCGTATATGTTTGGAGAGTAGGGTGTTTGAATTTTGTGGGGAATGGGACCGAGTCCATCCATAAGAGATATGGCGCTTGATCCCATGTTCTTTGAGTGTATCCTCTTCTCTTGCTTTAGCAAGGATGTCATCCATGTCCTTTTTGGTGAGGGTGCGTGACTCATTTTCTTCCCCGTGTACCTCGTCCTTAATGAATCGGAGGGGGGGATTATTTTCTTAACGCTAAAAAGCGAGAAGAAGATTCTCCATCAGAGTCTCAATCCTCTGCTGACCTTGCTCCAATTGTTGGATGCGTGTGTCCGTTTCATCGGGAGTTCGATTGCGAGGTGGCTTTGAATTTGTAACCAGGGCGTTCATCCCTCGGGATTCGAACTAAGAAATCATCCTGGTGATTGAGATGGGGGTCATTCTTTTGGTTGAAAAGCTTAAGGAAGGATTACTCCTCTGTCCTTGGCTTGAAGGAGTAGGGGACTCTTCTGAATGTCTTCGTGTTCGGAAGACGCTGCGAGTCATCGGACGTCGGACATGAAGTTTGGTTGCTGACTTCTGCCGTCTTTTGGTTTTTCCAACCATATGGACAGTAGCAACTTGGTCGGGTCTTTCTTTTTCGACCCATTTGTGGGAGACTTGGAGGGTAGGACGCTGGGTACTTTGCTTCTCTAGTCTATTTTGTCGATACGATGAGCGGCAACGTATGCAGCGAGAAATTTGAGCTTTAGTTGGCTCTGGCCGTGCTTTGGCAATGAGGGATGTGTTCCCTAGAGCGCAGCAGCCGAGCCTATCTTCTTTGAAGCTAGGCATGGACAGGATCCGGACTCGGTCTTCTAACTGTCATAGCGTAGCTTTGAATTTTGAGAGTTCGGGCCCTGTTAAGATGAAGGGTTGAACCGTAGGGGTGCAAGCCTTGCAAGTTTTTGCTGATGCCTTGTGATGCACGATTTGATTTTGGGCTTGTAGGAACAAGTAGGCTCGTGCTGAGTTTACTTTGTTGTTTGGTGAGAAATGGGTCTCTCCTACTTCATGTAGGAAAGAGGATAGAACCGGTTTTCCTTGAGAGGGGCCAAGTATGCTGGCCTTGTGGATGCCTGGAACCTACTTTGTTTTGGAGAAGGTTTTATGGAATTAGTCTTGGGATGGACGTGGGTCCTTGGAAGTTGAGGCTTCATGGGAGTGTCGCAGGCTTCGGGTTTCTTGGCGCTCGAACTTGGAGTCATGGTAGTGACACGTTGCGGGGCGATCTTCTGCTTCTTAGCAGTGCAATTTCCTCTATGGGAAGTGGGAATGGTCCTAGTGACCCGAAGACAATGCTCCGGGGAGTAGAGGTCGACCCGGTGTTTTGAGAGTTGCCAAGAGAGATGATGCTTCGGTAGTTGGTGTCGCGACCCAATACTAGGTCAAGGGGTCTAATCCGGGATCGGGACTAAGTTTTATTGGATGATGAATGATGAACGATCGTCAATGCCATGAATTTATACATACATGAGTCAATAAATATTGCCACTCGTGCACGCGGTGAGGATATCACATCAACATAATATATTTGTTTAAGTGCAGAAGCGTATAGCAAATCAAATCCATAATTCATTCCTAAATAACAAGACTGTTAACATATATATGAATAACTGATGTCAAAGTGAGCAATGAACATTAGCATTTCCCAGAAATATAAAGTTAGAGTTTATACAAAAGATCAGTTAATTAATGTTCCCCAAAAATAATGGCCAACAAAGGCTAGTACAACTAGATTAGTTCCCAAAAGAAAGAGTTAGACGTAACTCCGAAAATATGTCGTATCTCAAAGCATGACTAGAGGTCTACATGACATCGTCAGCTTGCCATTCAACTAAACGATGTAGTTCACCGACCGCCTCCTCTGGCTTCGCCTCTGGATAACCATCGACTTGACCTGAGTATCAAAATAGTGGATCAAACACAACGGATTGGCAAGTGGGAGAAAAGACAAAACAATAATTTAAAACAATGATACCTTGACAAAACATTGAAACCTGTATAAATAATGAATTTCATAAAAGTAAATGCATAATTTATCAAGAAAGATAATTGCAATACAATATATATAAAGGTACCAAAGAATCCGAAACTAGCACGATGGCAACTACACAAAGCTAAATCCTCTCTCACTAAAGTGATGAGAGCAATATCGGGATGTTAACCTTAGTCACACAAGGTGAGCAGAGTCGATGAAAATCATGGATACAGATATAGATGGACGGGACCACGGTAGCTAACCGGGTATCGGGATACGATAGGATCCAGGCTACAGCTGGCAGGACAAGTGGGGGACCTCCAAGTCGGTGGATCAAACTAACAAGGTCATCCAAGCTTAGTGGTGCCGACTCATAGGTCATGCAAGAAACCAAGACAAGTTCATATATAAACGGGACGGGATGCCCTTAGGCACAATAACACTTTATATCAAGTCAGATATGAGCGGGCTAGCAAAATGCTAAACGTAGTTTCAATATATTCCGGGACATGACAAAACATAAAGCATGAATTTCAGGAAAATAGAACATAATTAAATTTCCAAATCTTCCGGGTTGGGTATCGGGGTTCAAAATTTAAACCAATGTGAAGAGGATTCTTGTATGTTGAATTCAATATAAATTTGGTTCTCCTTGAGATTGGAAGACATCCCGGACATCCTATTCATATTGATAATTCAAGAGTTCTCAACGTATTTCCGGGACAAGATTTTCTCCCTTGAATTCCCCAAACAGTCCTTCCCAACTATTTCATGAACATATGGTTCGAAACAGTTCTTTTCTTCCTTCTCAATTCCCAAGAATTTTTGGGAGGTCGGTCACCTATCGGTCAGCAAGCGGCTAGCCGCCTGGGCCAAGTTGGTTAGCTGACTGGTGACGGCCTGGTGACCGCCCCTTCAGGAACAAAATTTCTTCCCGGTGAGCCGACTGGTGACCGCCTGCTGACTGCCTAGTTAGCGGATGGTTCAGTTTTTAACAGATTTCAGCTCCTTTTTCCTCCAAAACATTTCTCCTGTAACCTTCTTCATTCTCTGCAATAAAATGAGCTCAAAAGCTCGTCCAATTCATCATCCAACACTTCCAATTTCATCATTCAAATTTCTCCCAACACCACAACATTTCTACCATTCTTGTGAATCATTTTGGGAATAAAAACCATATTGAATAAAACACTTTTAACATTTCAAATAACTTTATCAAGAGAAAAGGTGAGGGAGAATGCTTACTAAACATGTATCTGTCCATCCAATGGAGATCATAGCATGGATTACAAAGTAGATGAAAAATATGAAAAACATTGAAAGACATCAAGAAATCATCCATGGAGAGTTTGTATTCAAAATAAACCTGTTCAACCACTTGCCTTGGTCTCTAATCAAGCAAATCAAGCAATTAATCAAGCCTTTCTCAAAGATCACCTACAACACCACGAGAGCCCCAAATACAAACCCTAAAATGGTAAAAAAAATGAAATAGAAAGAGAGAGCTTCCAATAATGGAGGTAAAGCTTCTCTAGGGTTATAAGAACACAAATCTAGAAGATGAAGAGGATTGCTTACATGTAAGGCTCCCAAATAGACAAGATTAGCTCCAAAGAGGGTCTTGGGATAGGAGGTTTCCCCAAAAATTGTATCGATGGAGAGCTCTAGAAGTGAGGAAGAAGAGTATAGCATCCATTCTTCAAGTGATGCAAGGTTGATGGAGGTAATGGAGATGAAAGAGCAATAGGAAGAAGAGAAAAGTGAAAAGCCCAGTTGGTGGTTAGATTTGTGCTGGAAAATGGAAAAGAGAATGAGGGTTCTCCTTATATACAAGTGGGGAGTGGGCTCTGTCGCGACCCCGGACCGGGTCCCCAAGACAAGGCGGGCCTTGATCCGGGATCGGGACTAATAATATGTATGATTGTGCATGAATTAATTTAAATCTAAAACAAAACGTATACGAGTCTACCAAAGAGTACCACTCGTACACGCGATTTCCCACAGGTGTCCGCGGTGAGGATATCACATCAACATGAATATTTCTTTTATGTGCGGAAGCGTGTAGCAAATCTATTTCATACATTCATGTCCAAGATACAAGATTAACGCATGTTCCATACTAGTATCAAAATGAGCAATGATCATTAAAGCTATAACCCCAAAAGAAAGTTAAGGTTTACAACAATATAGTTTAATTACATTGTTCCCAAAAATAGAGGCCAACAAAGGCCAATATAAATCAAATAACAATTTCCCCAAAAGAATGGTTAGTTCTATTCCCCAAAATGTTACGCAGCTCAAGCACCCGAATGTCTAGACGACATCATCAGCATGCCACTCAACTAGACGTTGCGGTTCTCCGACCGCCTCCTCGTACTCCTCCTCGGGAAGACCAACAACGGGACCTGAGTACCAAAACAAAGGGTCAAACACGACGGTTTGGCAAACGGGTGAAAAGACATAACAATAAAGAAATTACCTTGGAAAACATTTAAACCTGTCAAAGCAATAGTTTCATAAAACAAGAGAAACATTTGTTCAAATACATATGCAATATAAAACATGTAAGGCATCCAAGGAACGGGAAACACACAAGATGGCAACCACACATAGCTAAGTCCTCTATCACTGAAGTGACATGAGCATATCGGGATGTTGTCTCAGTCACCGAAGTGAGGAGATGCAACGTAAGTAACATATACATATACATAATATAATACGGGACGGGACCACGGTAGCGAACCGGGTATCGGGACAAGACCACGGTAATAACCGGGTAGCGGGATCCAAACTGCAGCTGGCGGGACGGGAAAGGGTCTCCAAGTCGGTAGATCAAACCGGCAAGGAAAGCCAAGCTTAGTGGTGCCAACTCATAGGTCAAATCATGTAAAACAAGACACGTACAAATCGTGTGTAATGCACTTAAATAAACGGGCGGGACGGGGTGCTCAAAAGCACTAATTTCATTTTCAAACGGGAAGTGCATATCGGGGCTAGCAAAAGCTCTAGTTACAAATTCAATGTTTTCGGGAATGATAAATCACATTTCTTGAAATTCGGGACAAGTATCGGGATTCGATGTAAATCAAGTGAATAAGGACCCCGTATGTCGATTGTGATGATTACTTGGTACTCCTTGAGTTTGGAGACATTCCGGGCTCTTTATGCACCTTAGGTATTCAAACTTTAATCGGGTTTAAATAAACAAAACATGATAGATAGGGGATCCTAAGCACAACGTTAATCTAGTAGTACCTTACAACCTACTCAGTCATTAAAAGGAAAACGGATTTGCAATACCCAAACAAACCAATTTCGCGTTTAGATAAAAGAAAGGGTATCCCGTCGTTCCGTACCGTTCAAGATTGAATTGGGTTAAGTACCGATACAACCGGATTAACCATGAGGAAATGTCGGTTCAATGCATCCTCAAAAGAAGTCAAACGGGTCCACAAAAGGGTCACTAAGTTCCATTTAAAGTCCATCTAATCATAGGGCAAAAAGTCCATTTTTCAGCAGGTTTCCAGTTGGGCCGGTCGACCTGGCCCATGGCCGGTCAACTGCATACACAGTGGGCTCGGTCGACCGGCCATGGGGCAGGTCGACCGGGAGTTGTAACTTAAAATGGGTGAATAGTATTTCGGTCAGGCTCCAGAGAGCCTGACCTCTGTGTGGCCGGTCGACCGCGCCCCTTGGCCGGTCGACCGCGTGAACTGCGGAACAGTGGTTCCCACAGTGCAGTAGGTCTTCCAACAGGGGACCTGTTCCAGTGTCCCCGGTCAACCGCTCCCCTTGGCCGGTCGACCGCGTGAACTGCGTAACAGAACCCAGGTTCTGTTAAGCAGTTCAGTGGGTCATTCCATTTTTCCAATCTTTTCTTTTCCTTTCTTAAACCTGATGAGCAATCTAATACATGAATAAAACAAGCTATCAAGAGCCAATATAAGCATTTATTTTCAATCTAAACAAGTCATTAATATCCCAAAATATTAGGTGAAAACATAAATGCATTTCATCAAAACTCATTCAAAGATAAAAGTATCAAATCATCCACTTGCCTTAGGTCTTTAATCAAGGGAAATCAAGCTCCTAAGCAAACTTGCAAGTCAAGAACACAAGCTCTATAAAAACCCCCAAAACAAACCCTAAAATGGGTCAAAACAATGAAGGAGAAGAGAAAGCTTTCAATAATGAGAATGTAGCTTCTCTAAGGCTAGAAGAACACTAATCTAGAAGATTAGGGAGAGAGCTTACCAATAGGTGCTCCAAATGAGCAAAGCAAGTTAAATGAAGATCTTGGAGAGAAGAGATTCCTTCAAAAATGGTACCAATAGGAAGCCTTCAAGGAGAGGAAGAGAATGGTGATCTCTATTTTGATGTTGGTGCAAGATTTGGTGATGCTTGATGATGGAGAAGCAAGAAGAAGAAAAAGGAAACCCTAGGCTCAAGGAAAATTGCTGGAAAAGGAGAAAGGAGGGAGATGAGTTCTCTTTTATAAGCAACACAAGTGGGCACCACCAACTAGAACCTTGTTGGGCTGAAATAGTGGTTTTCGGGACTTCGGATGAAATCGATGAAGAAGGAAGAAATGATCGTCGAAATATCTAGTTTCCAAAAAGTATATGTTTCGCAGGTTTCAGGAATAACAATAATTTGGTACAGATTTGGTGTAAAAGTACTGTTTTGCCCTTGAAGCTAGAAAAGTCATGTTTCAAGGTTTCGAACAGGAACGTGATCAACATGAAAGTTGAAGGCAATAACGAGATAAACAAAACGGGATAAAATGCAAATCAAGAAAACCAAGATAAAACCTCAAGTACACGTAAAGTCATAAACAAGGAACCCCTAAAGGGCCCCACTAATTCGAAAGGCACTCAAAATCCCCAAAGCTATTACAAAGCTATTCTAAACTAAACCAAACCAAAATCCACTAAACCAAATTAAGACTAACACGCAACTTAATCAACACTAATCGAGGTCACTCGGGTCTGGGTCTTATAGGCTCCACCCCTAAGAAATCTTGTGAGGCTGAAATAGTGGTTTTCGAGACCTCGGATGAATTTGACGAAGAAGGGAAAGTTGTTAGTCGAAATTTTTAGTTTCCAAAAAGTATATGTTTTGCGGGTTTTGGTGACGGTAGGAATTATGTCCAGATTTTTATGTAAAAAGACTGTTTTTCCCCTAACATTAGAAAAGTAGGATTTCGGGGTCTCGGACGGGGACGAAGTCAACACAAAAGTTGTAGAGGTTAACGAGATTAGTCAAATGGAGTTAAAACACGAATTTATAGAGTCTCGAATAATCTCCCAAGTACACGCAAAGTTATAAAAGGAACCACCAAAGGGCCCCATTAATTACAAAGGCACTCAAAATTTCCCAAAGCTATAACATAAGCTATTCTAATCCCAACTCAGCCAAATCCACTAATCACGTTTAGAACTAACACACAACTTAATTAGTACCGAATCGAGGTCACTCGGGTTGGGGTCTTATATCCTCCAGCCCTTAGGGCATTTGGTCCTCCAAATGAAACATAAAACTCACCTCCGGTAGTAGATGCGGATACTTCTGCTGGACTTGATCTCGTAATTCCCACGTTGCTTCTTTCGGTCCATGATTTTCCTAAAGTACTTTCTGTTGGAAATGGGTGGGTCTCGTGGATGCGATTTCAAAACTTTTAACCCACTTGACTCAGGGATCAAACGCCCATAAGGCCATTAACCATATCCAGGATGCAATCCCTCATACTCATATACCATGTACAGCAATAATACAAGCAACACCATGCAAAATAATCTACAATAGATAGAGAAGCAGATTATACCTTTACAGCTTGGTTGTGCTCTAATGGAGAAGAAAACTACTTTAGATCTTCAAGACCTCTTAGTCTTCCACGCTATGACCCGTACCAGATCTCTTCTCTAAAGGAGATGGGTGGGATCTCCTAAAGAAAACAACTAGAAGCTCTAAAGGAAACTAGAAGAGAACTAGAAGAAGAAGAGAAGTATGTGCAACTCTTGCACACAAGGGGCTGGGCATGAATTCCAAGGTTGTCAACGTCCTAGCCCCTTTGTTACTCCTTTTATAGCATTAAGCAACCTCCTTCTCTTGTACTAATTGAAATAGAAGTCTTACTTCCACACAAAATAGTAACCTTACTATTACCACTATTAAAAGTCTCACTTCAAATAGAAATAGTAACTTCCTAATTCCTTTATCTTAGAGTTCTAGTAGGATTAGTATCTTTCCAATAACTTGGGCTAGCGTGGGGACCACTAGGGATTCCATAGAAAGCTGGCTCCAACTGGGACACCGCGACCCCACATCTCATGTGCAATCCTGGCCCACAGTTAATTGTAAATAACACCACTATATAAATGCAATTGCACTCCAGTCTTAGGAATAAATTACAATGAAGACCCTAAACTTTTCGATTACCACAATTAAGCCCCTCTATCAGTATCCATGGATTAACTGGACTAAAACTGTCCCACCAATTTAAATCCACATCTTATTATCCTTGAGCCCCAATTAATCACAGTGATCATCAGTACCATCCAATTAACTCTTAATCGAGATGGGTGCGCACTTACTAATGATAAATCCACTAATTGGCACAAGGGGATAATATGGATAGATTCCATCTTGACCATTGGATGTTCCCACAGTCCTACTACCACGTACCCAAGACACTGAGGTGTTGACCTACAATTGGCCTCATTCATTGGTGACTCAAAGCAAATGAATATATAGAAACTTGAGTTCATCAATATCTCAGGATTGAGAGCCTGTTGCTAGGGAATTATGAGAGCAAATCTTAAACTCGAAACAGTATTCCATAAGGTGCTTCTCATGGTCCTTCAATACATCCAATGTACCAGCACCATGATCCAGAATCTTACATTCTGATGATCGAGACAAATCACACTATCTTTTAGTGATCAAAGCGCTGCAACCTTATCAGATGAGATGCCCAGTCTCATCACCGGTAGTGAAGATGTTTAAGTATAAGATTTGTGACAAATGTCTCCCGTGTGTGGATCTCATCCATACACATATATCACATCTAATATACTAATGGGACCCGGTTCATCTCATGAACCATTTATGTCATATGTATTGGTCATGTGTATTGAGTAGTAAAACACCATTCATCTCACGAAAGGAAAGCATGATATTATTGATAAATAAAGAAATTAATCAATTTATTACATCATCTGATGGATTGAGTCCATACAATCTAACACTTTCACCCAGTGAATACTTCGTGTCCTCAACTCTTGTTCTTTCGTATCAATGATCTGAATAAGCTTCTCTACATATGTAGCATCTTTTCGGATGTCCAAAGGTTCATGCTGGAGTACATGTGAAGGATCGGGGACGTACTTCTTCAACATAGATATTGTCACGCCCCCGGACTGAGACCCTAATAATCAAGTCCTTAATCCGGGGAACGTGGCGCGACGTGTCGCGACCCCCGAACCGAGACCTGGGCCCCGCGATGATGGTTGTTGAGGTAAGATGATTAATTTCCCACAGGTTCCCGCGGTGAGGGTTCTGAGGATACGGGACAACCAGCTCACACAATCAAATAGGCGGAAGCGTGTAGCAAATCACGTCATAACAAATATATAATAACACATACATCATCAAGACCATAATATCAGAAAAGGGGTTATAACAAGACATTCCCATAGTAATTCAAGTTACAAAGTTAATCAGGTGTATTAAATTGTTACAACCCAAAGTAAGAGGCCAACAAAGGCCAATACAATAACAAAAGTATGAGAACCCCAAAACGTGATGATTTGAACTCATGACCCGTCTCGACGTCTAGATGACATCATTGGATTGCCACTCGCGAGCTAAGGTAGGCTCAAAAGCCTCCTCCGGGCACTCCTCCTCAAAGGGATAACCTCCTGCACCTGGGCACCAAAATACAAGCATCAAATAACAGTTTGGCAGGTAATCAATTTAGGCTTGAGCATGGAATAATCTTGTTTAATTGAAAACATATAAAACAATTTCACTGAGCTTAAAATGAATACGTGACTGAAATACCTTTCAAAATTAGAGGTAAACTAGCATGCGTACATAATATATCATGAACAGTAAATCCACAAAGAGCCCATCCTTTCTCCATCATATATATAATGAAAAGAGTAAACACGCACGACGAGCACAATATACATAATATAACACGACATGATTCCCACAAATACGGGATTCCGGTCACGGAACCGGACACGCACGATGTATAATAAATACACGACTAATCTGCAGATAGTCCACATGTTTAAGGACCCCCGGACAGTGGATCAAACTGAAAGGGCAGTCCAAGCTCTGTGGTGTTCACTTGAGTTCATGAATGCACAAAACACGTGAAACACGATTCAAACACATCGGAATAAAAGGGGAAATCACTTGTCACAACAAGACAAGGGATGGCTAACAAAATGCATAATATATATATGCTCACAACTTAAGAAGTGATCCCCATTTGATACTTGAAACAAATCTTCGAACGAGCTTAAAACTTGAATTCAAAGCGAGTACACGATATTTCTAACTGTATTAAACCAAAGTTCAAAAGACGACAAGTACATGCTAAGGCTATTCATTGACCCTTGTGTGATTGAGACTCTGTTGTTAAAACACAATAATTGATGCCCCTGAAGTTGATTCATATCTTGGAGTTAGAATCACACAATGTCAGGTTAAGGTCCTTAATATAGCCTAGTTTTCAAATCTTTAAAGAGTAAGTAAATGGGGTCAAAATTTCTAAAACTGGGATTTGACAGGTCGCTCGAGCGGTCTGGACAGTTCGCTCGATTGAAACATCTCTCTCGAGCGAACCATCAGGTCGCTCGGGCGATCGACGTTCTGTCTCGAAACTGGCCAGACTGCAGGCAGTTCGCTCGAGCGAACCAAGGCTCGCTCGAGCGAACAACCCTCTATCTGCGCTCGGGCCAGGCAGTGGCCTGGTTGCTCGAGCGAACCCATAGGTCACTCGAGCGAACCCATAGGTCACTCGAGCGAACCTAAAGGTCACTCGAGCGAACAGGCTTCTGCCTGTGCTCGTTGAGTGCAGAAATTGCACTTCTCAAAGTTGGCTCTTAAGCCAAATTTCTCCCTCCTTCCTACACTTAGACCACCTGAAATCCCCTGAGCCTCCATGCTCTCCAAGGGGTCAAATTCACATTCCAATAACCTTCATCCCATTATCATGTTCATTCAAATCCCATTCTTATCATAACAAATCCAAATTTCAAAAGGGGTAAGGCCTAATTACAATAATGAAATCTGAAAGTTTGGAAAGTTAACTAACATGCTTACCAATACTTGAGTAAAATCACAACATGGAAATCTAACAAAACATAACATTAATACCAAATGACAAATCATATGGAACTTCAAGAAAATTAGTGAAATCCATAAGCACACATGCACAATAAACCTATAGAGATTACTTGCCTTTGCCCAAATGCTAACAAAACTCCTTCAAGCACTCCTACCAAAGAGTTAAGCCAAGAGCTACAAAAACCCCATGAAAACCATTCAAAAATTCACCCAAAAATGCAAACAAGAAATCCATTTCGAAATGGGTGTTGAAAGTTAGAAAAACAAGGTCATTGGGAGTCAAAAAAACTCCATTGAAGAGATGGGTTGGAGCTCTTACCTAGAGGTGCCCAAACAAGAAGCAAGGAGAAAGATGAAGAGCTTGCCCAACTAGGAACTTCAAGAAAATAGTATCAATGGAAAGCTTGGGATGAGATGAAGAAGATGATGGTCTTGGAATTCCTTTTGGAGATCTCTAGCTCATGCATTCAAGAGGAGAAAAATGAAGAGAAAAGAGGGTTTTTCTCAGCCTTAGTCCAGAAAATTGCAGAGATTGGGGGAAATGAAGAGAAAAGAGAGGAGAAGGTAACTTAAATGCTTTGCAAGTGAGTCCCTCAAGTGTTAATTCTTGCATGTGTGAAAACATGGTCTTTCGGGCCTCGAATGAAGTTGACGAAGAAGGATAAAACGATCCTCGAAATATCTAGTTTCCGAAAAGTATATTTTTGACACGGTTTTGAGATCTCGAAAATTGTGTCCCGATTTGAGTGTGAAAAGACAATTTTTCCCCTTTGGCCCAAAACTTGAGTTTCTGGGCTACAAACGCAGACGGGCTAAACACAAAAGTTATAGATAATCATAAAAACCATTTAAATGAAATGAAATTCACGATTAACACAGAACTAAACACGATCTCCCCATGCTTGTACGTACACCCAGGCCTTCCTGAGTGTATCTAGTTAACACTACACGTTCTCAAAATTCCCCAAAGCTATGATTAGGACTAAAATTAATCATACTCTAACCCATGGTAGCTAAACCCACTTAGGACTAAGCACACACTAAGAAAACACTATCGGGTTAATCCTGGGTTGGGGTTTGACATTCTCCACCCCTTAGGATATTTGGTCCACCAAATAAATCAAACTTTTACCTCTGGTAACAAGTGTAGGTATTTCCTCTGAACTTGATCTCTCAATTCCCAGGTGCTTCTTCTGGTTCATGATTTTCCCAAAGTACCTTGACCCAATGAATTGTCCGATTTCTCAGCTCTTGTTCCTTAGTATCAATGATCTTGGTCGGCTTTTCCACATACGAAGCATCCTCTCGAATCCGCAAAGGCTCGTGCTGTAGGACATAAGAAGGACTAGAAACATACTTCTTGAGCATGGAAACATGAAATACGTTGTGCACCCCGGAGAGTTCCGGCGGTAGCGCAAGCCTGTAAGCCACGTCCCCAATTTTGCTCTAAATCTCATACGGACCAATAAATCTCCTTGACAATTTGCCCTTCTGCCCGAACCTCAGAGTACCTCTGACAGTGAAACCTTCAAGAACACTTTGTCACCCACTTGAAACTGCAATTCTCTTCGGCGAGTGTCTACATAACTCTTCTGTCTGCTTCGGGTGACTTTCAAGCGTTCCTGAATCAATTTGACCTTGTCACTAGTTTCACCAACTATAGTCGGTCCGTGAAAGCTACGTACACCGACTTCTTCCCAACACACTGGAGTTCTGCATTTTCTACCATAGAGAGCCTCGAAAGGTGCCATACCAATGCTGGAGTGGTAACTATTATTGTAAGCGAACTCACAAAGTGGTAAGCACTCATCCCATTGAACTTTGAAATCTAGTACACATGCACGCAACATGTCTTCAAGAGTCTGTATCGTCCGTTCTGACTGACCATCTGTCTGAGGATGATACGCTGTACTGAAATGAAGTTTGGTACCCATAGACTCAAGAAGAGTTTTCCAAAACCTCGAAACAAATCTGCTATCTCTATCTGAAGTGATGGAAACGGGTTGACCATGCTTACTAACAATCTCATCAACAAATAATTTTGCAAGTGGTGTCATATGCATCATATTCCCGGTCTTCATTGGAATGAAGTGGGTAGACTTGGTGAGACGATCCACAATAATCCATATCGCATTATTCCCCTTCTTATTATTTGGCAAACCGGAGACGAAATCCATGGTGATATGTTCCCATTTCCACTTAGGAATCTCTAACGGTTGCAGTAAACCTGGGGGTTTCTGATGCTATGCTTTGATCAACTGGCAAGTTAAACAACGAGATACAAAAGCTGCTATCTCTCTCTTCATGTTGTTCCACCAAAATCTATTCTTCAAGTTTTGATACATCTTCGTGCTACCCGGGTGCATGGAGTATCTTGTGTTGTGGGCTTCAGTCATTATTTCTTCCTTCAGATCATCCACATTCGGTACACACAACCGATCACGAAAATGCAATACTCCATTTACCACCTTGAAATCTGGATGTTCTGCGATATGGTCAACAATCCTTGCCAAATCTGGGTCTTGCAACTGACTGTCCTTGATCTTCCGGATAAAAGTAGGCTCAGACACTGTCATATTTGTTAACATAACACCCAAATCTAGGGTATGCACTTCGACATCTAATTCTTCAAACTGTTGAAGAACACTGGTTCCTCTCAGGCTGGCCATGATCCTTGACTTTCTGCTCAATGCATCAGCTACAACATTCACTTTGCCTGGATGATACCTGATTAGAAAGTCATAGTCCTTGATGTATTCCATCCATCTCCTCTGTCTCATATTCAGATCCTTCTGCGAGAACAAGTATTACAAACTCCTATGGTCGGAATGGACTTCGAATTTCTCTCCGTAAAGATAGTGTCTCCACATCTTCAAAGCAAATACCACTGCTGCCAATTCCAAGTCATGAGTCGCATAGTTCTTTTCATGATCCTTCAGCTGCCTTGAGCCATAAGCAATCACCTTGCCATCTTGCATTAACACACAACCTAGTCCCACATTAGAAGCATCTGTAAAAACATTGAATCCATCGCTGCCTGATGGTAATGTGAGGATTGGAGCTGTGGTTAATCTTCTCTTCAACTCTTGAAAACTTGTTTCACACTTCTCGGTCCAAACAAATGGGACATTCTTCCGGGTCAATGTGGTCAATGGTGCTGCAATTGATGAGAAGCCTTGGACAAATCTTCGATAGTAGCCTGCTAACCCCAAGAAACTTCTGATTTCAGTCACACTGCTTGGTCTCTTCCAATCAACAACTGCTTCTATCTTGGCTGGATCAACTGCTAAACCTTCTTTTGAGATGATGTGGCCCAGAAAGGCGACTTGCTCTAACCAGAATTCACATTTACTGAGTTTTGCATATAACTGGTTATCTCTCAAAAGTTGCAATGATATCATCAAGTGTTCTTCGTGTTCTTCTCTACTCTTGGAATACACGAGGACGTCGTCAATAAACACTACTGTCGAGTGGTCCAAGTACTGAGCAAACACTTTGTTCATGAGGGCCATGAAGACTGCGGGTGCATTGGTCAATCCGAAGGGCATTACTAGAAACTCATAATGCCCATATCTTGTTTGAAAAGCCGTTTTCTGCACATCCAAGTCTCTAACACTCAACTGATGGTACCCAGATCTCAAATCTATCTTGGAAAAGTGCGCTGCTCTTTGCAATTGGTCGAACAATTCATCTATCCTTGGCAAAGGGTATTTGTTCTTGACAGTCACTTGGTTCAGTTTTCTGTAATCAATACACATTCTCAAGCTCCCATCTTTCTTCTTCACAAATAAAACCGGTGCTCCCCATGTCGCGACCCCGGACCGGGTCCCCACAAAAGGGCGGGCCTGATCCGGGATCGGGACTGCTAAAGTGATGTATTTATATGATGTATGATTGATTGTTCCAATATATTGAAACCAAACCAACAAAACGTATACGAGCCATCAAGAAGGATGCCACTCGTACACGCGATTTCCCACAGGTGTCCGCGGTGAGGATAACACATCGACATGAACATTTCTTTTATGTGCGGAAGCGTGTAGCAAATCTATATGTCATACAATCATGTCCAAGATACAAGAATAAAGCAAGTCTCATACTAGTATCAAAATGAGCAATGATCATTAAAGCTATAACCCCAAAATAAAGTTAAGGTTTACAACAAAGTAGTTTAATTACATTGTTCCCAAAAATAGAGGCCAACAAAGGCCAATGAATACAGTATCAAGTTTCCCAAAAGAATGGTTAGTTACAACCCAAAAAGGTGTTACGCAACTCAAGCACCCGAATGTCTAGATGACATCATCGGCGTGCCACTCAACTAGTCGTTGCGGTTCGCCAACCGCAACCTCGAGCTCCTCCTCGGGGAGACCAACAACGGGACCTGAGTACCAAAGTCAAGTGTCAAACACGACGGTTTGGCAAACGAATGAAAAGACATAACAATAAGGAAAAATACCTTGGAAAACATTTAAACCTGTCAAAACAATAGTTTCATAAAACGAGAGAATCATTTATCCAAATACATATGCAATATAAAACATGTACGGTATCCAAGGAAACGGGAAAACAGACAAGATGGCAACCACACATAGCTAAATCCTCTATCACCGAAGTGACAAGAGTATATCGGGATGTTGTCTCAGTCACCGAAGTGAGGAGATACAACATAAGTAACATATACATATATAATACAATACGGGACGGGACCACGGTAGCGAACCGGGTATCAGGACAAGACCACGGTAATAACCGGGTAGCGGGATCCAAGACTGCAGCTGGCGGGACGGGAAGGGGTCTCCAAGTCGGTCGATCAAACCGGCAAGGAAAGCCAAGCTTAGTGGTGCCGACTCATAGGTCAAATCATGTAAAACAAGTCATGTACAAATCATGTTTAATGCACTTTAATAAACGGGCGGGACGGGGTGCTTAAAAAGCACTAATTTCATTTTCAAACGGGAAGTGCATGTCGGGGCTAGCAAAAGCTCTAGTTCCAATTTCGGTGTTTTCGGGAATGATAAATCACATTTCTTGAAATACGGGACAAGTATCGGGATTCGATATAAATGAAGTGGATAAGGACCCCGTATGTCTATTGTGATGATCACTTGGTACTCCTTGAGTTTAGAGACATTCCGGGCTCTTTATGCACCTTAGGGATTCAAACCCTAATCGTATTTTAATTAAACAAAACCTAAGAGGGATGGAATCCTAAGCACAATGTTAATCTAGTAGTACCTTACAACCTACTCATTCGTCGAAGGGAAAACGGATTCGCGATACCCAAACAGCCCAATTTCGCGTTTAGATAAAAGAAAGGATATCCCGTCGTTCCGTTCCGTTCAAGATTGAACTAGGTTAAGCACCGATACGACCGGATTAACCGTGAGGAGATGACGGTTCAACCATCCTCAAAAGAAGTCCAATGGGCCCACAAAAGGGTCACTAAGTTCCACTTAAAGTCCATCTAGCATTGGGTAAAAAGTCAGTTTTTCAGCATGTTTTCAGTTGGGCCGGTCGACCTGGCCCATGGCCGGTCGACCGCGTACACAGGGGCTCGGTCGACCGCCCATGGGCCAGGTCGACCGGGAGTTGTAATTTAAAATTGTGCACAGTGTTTTGGTCAGGCTCCAGAGAGCCTGACCTCTGTGTCGCCGGTCGACCGCGCCCTAGGCCGGTCGACCGCGTGCTCAGAATAACTGAGACTCCCGCAGTTCTGCAGGCTGCCCTGCAGGGGGCCTGTTCCAGTGTCGCCGGTCGACCGCGCCATTGGCCGGTCGACCGCGTACACTGCGTAACAGAACCCAGGTTCTGTTACAGCAGTGCAGGGGTTCATTCCCTTTTTCCAAACTTTTCTACATTGTTTCCAAACCTGATTAGCAATATCATATGTGATTAAAACAAGCTTTCAAGCATGAATATGATCATTTATTTCCAACCTAAACAAGTCATTAATGCATCAAAACCTTAGGTAAAACCATAAGTGCATTTCAACCAAAACTCTTTCAAAAGTAAAAATGTCAAAACATTCACTTGCCTCAAGTCCCAAATCACTGAAAAATAGCTCCTAGCACTCTTGCAAGTCAAGGAAACAAGCTCTACCAAAAACCCTAAAACAAACCCTAAAATGGGTCAAAACAATGAAGAAGAAGAGAGAGCTTCCAATATAGAAAATGTAGCTTCTCTAAGGCTAGAAGAATACTAATCTAGGAGATTAGGAAAAGAGCTTACCAAATGGTGTTCCAAAGAAGCAATGCAAGCTAGAAGAGAGTCTTGGAGTGGTGGGATTTCCTTCAAAATGGTGTCTATGGAGAGCCCTTGCAATGGAGAAGAAGATTATGGAATCTCTTGAGATGATGGTGCAAGCTTGGGAGGTGCTTGATGATGGAGAAGCAAGAAGAAGAAGAGAAGGTGCAAATAAACCCTAGGTTCAGTTAGAGTTGCTGGAAAAAGA
>QPKB01000189.1:0-58761 GCA_003546025.1 Camphora micrantha
GATCTGGTGCTTGAAGTGGCGCCTTCCTATTTATGGCAGTATGTGGCTCCATGTAGCATTTGGTGTTGAAGGGACATAGTGACATTTTTGGTGTCAACACTAATGCACCAGCAGTGTTCATGACATTGATGAACAAGATATTTGCAGAGTACCTGGACCAGTTTGTGGTAGTATTAATCGATGACATTTTGGTGTACTCCAAGACCAAAGAAGAGCATGAAGAACACTTGAGAATAGCATTGCAGCTTCTGAGAGAGAACCAGTTGTATGCAAAGCTCAATAAGTGTGAATTCTGGCTAGAGCAAGTAGCATTATTGGGGCACATTATCTCCGAGGAAGGATTATCAGTAGATCCGTCCAAGATTGAGGCAGTAGTACAGTGGGAAAGATCGAAGAATGTGTCAGAAATCAGGAGTTTTCTAGGATTGGCATGCTACTACCGGAGGTTTGTACAAGGATTTTCGTCGATTGCTTCGCCTTTGACGAAGTTAACAAGGAAGAATGTGCCATATGTGTGGTCAGACAAGTGTGAAGAAAGTTTCCAAGAGCTGAAGAAGAGATTAACCACAGCACCAGTCCTTACTTTGCCATCCCGAAGTGGCGGTTTTACCATTTTTACCGATGCTTCGAACATTGGACTTGGATGTGTGTTGATGCAGGAAGGAAAAGTGATAGCCTATGGATCCCGGCAGTTGAAAGATCACGAGAAGAACTATGCCATACATGATCTTGAGTTGGCAGCGGTTGTTTTTGAATTGAAGATGTGGAGACATTACCTCTATGGAGAGAAATTTGAGGTTCATTTCGATCACCGCAACTTACAGTATTTGTTTTCTCAAAAGGAACTGAATATGAGGCAGAGAAGATGGATGGAATACATCAAAGATTATGATTTTCCAATCAAGTACCACCCCGGGAAAGCAAATGTAGTTGCTGATGCCTTGAGCAGAAAGTCAGTAGGCTTGGCAAATCTCAGTGGCACCTGTATTTTTGAGCAATCTGAAGAGTTGAGTATAAATCTTCAGCCACTGAAGAAGGGTGTAATATTTGTTAGGGATTTTGTTTATTGCAATTTGATGGATGCATTATCATTTTAATCATCATTCGAATTTTCACACTTGCATTGATTTAGAAAAACTTGAAATCTTGATTTACACATGCATTGTTTTTTAGACTTGAAAAACTATTGAATTATGCATGTTTTGTTTTTAAACTTGGATGCATTTTAATTTGAAAAAGAAGTTTTATGAATCAAGCCAGCCTATGTTTTAAATCTTTCAAATCATTTTAGGCTTTTATGTTTCATGATTTTAAAAGCACTTAGATTGAATTAAAATCATGTTTCCATGCTTGATTCCATGGCCCAAAAGTCCCCACAAGAAATATCCTTGAAATATGCATTCTTTGGGGAAATTGGTCCCAGTCCCGGGTCGACCGCGCAGTGTGGCCGGTCGACCGGCCCAAGGGACCCGGTCGACCGAGCACACTGTGCGGTCGACCGGGGAAAGATCCGTTGGGCTTCTTTTCAAACGGTCAGATTTATGACCATTGAGCCCAGGGTCGACCGCGCCATGTACCAGGTCGACCGGGGACACGCCAGAAGTCACTTTTTGACTATAAAATGAGGTTCATTCCCATGAGAAAAGGGTTGAACATTTTAGTCTTCTTTGAGGTGTTTGGAGACAAAAGAAAGGGGATGAACTAAGAGAGATCAAGGGGTCTAATGGAAAGTTAAAGCTTGGATTAATGAAGTTAAATCTCTAAGTAAGTTTTACATTTCATTATCATATGTTTCATGCTTTGTTTAAATTATTGGTAAATGAATTTTAGCATGTTAACTATGATGTGTTGAATCCATCACTTCTCTTAATCTTTGATTTAAGTTGGATTGGATTCTTCACCCTTGATTTCAAACCAAGTTTGTTTAAAACTTTATAAAATATGTTTTGTCAAAATCTTTGATTTCTTTTGTAGCATGTTTCATTTACTTGGTTGAATCAAATTGTTGTTTTCATTCATTTAAAACTTAGTTAAACTTTTGTTTTTGAAAACAACATTGCACATGCATCACATGTTTAGACATAATTAACTTCATACAACTTGTGAGCTTTTGATTTTTATATCATCAGCAAGTTAGTATTTATACATGTGCTTTGCATTTCACTTCAATCAAATCTTTGTGTGCTTTAAACTTTAAAATGCATTAAGCATACATTAATTGAGCTTTCATTTTAAACTTGATTGAAGTTTTCACACACACACTTCATGAGCATTCATCTTAGCATTTCATAGAGTGTTGTGTGAGTTGAATTTAAACTTTCATATCCGCCTAATTAAGAGGCATTGTAATTAAACTTAATTGTATTCTCTTAGAGTGTTTTGTGAAGACACTACCTTGAGAGAAAATCTCTTTATTGTAAAGGTTATTACTTAGCCTAAAAAAAGCATTGTGTAAAGGTTATTGCTTAGCCTAGAAAAGCATCTTGTATAGGTTGTTGTTAAGCCTATAAAAACAACATTGTTAGGTTATTGCTTAGCCTTAGAAAAGCATCTTGTAGAAGTTATTGCTTAGCCTTTTTCAAAAGCATAAATAGTGGAAATCCGGTGGGGTGTTGGGACACAAGCCGGTAGTGGATGTAGGCATTGAGGCCGAACCACTATAAATCATTGTGTAGTGGTGTTTGCTTTGTGGTGATTATTTTGTTTAAGCTTCCGCATATTGTATGTTAATCATCACATGTGACTAGTTGATTGTTAAGAAATTAAAATTGGCCATAATTAGTCATTAAGTGTAGATCACCCTATTCACCCCCCCTCTAGGGTTAGGATCCCGGACTTTCAATTGGTATCAGAGCCTCGTGCTCCTCATTAGGATCAAGTGTTTTGGAACTCTTGATTAGGTGTAAAAACCTAGAGTCAAAACCTTAGTGTTATTTTTTCATGAAAATCATTAGAATGGATTCCACTATGTTAGGTTGTTTAGATTCTTGTGTAGATTCTTCTAGACCCCTCCTTCCCACTTATGGAGATTCAAAACTTGAAATTAATGAATCTCAATTTGAATTAAAAGAGGAAGAAAATGTTGAAAATGAAGATGACCTTCAACAAGCCTATGAGGAATTATATACTTTTTTCATAGAGCTTGATAAGAAAAATAAAATATTAAGAGAAGAATCTAAAAGACTAAACAAAGAATTAGTTTCTTCAAAAGATGAACTTAGAGAGAAAGAAGAATTAATAAATTGTGTAGAATCTAAGTTCATGATCTCTTTACATAACCTATCAATGTTCAAGATGAACTAAATGAATTAAAGATAGGATGTGATGATCTTAATAAGGAAAATTCAAAATTAAGAGATCAATTACAAAGGCAAGACAAAAACATTAACAACCTAGAATCCAAGTTGACTACTTCTAAGGAAAATTTATCTAATGCTCAAAATAAGATAAAAACTTTAGAACTTGGATCTAATGTTATTAATGAACTTAAAATTGAGTTAAAACTTGCCCATGAAGAACTAAACAAATTTAAGGGAATTGAAGACGATCTAACAAAAGTTAAAAATGAAAATTCAACCCTTAAAACCCAAGTCACTCAACTTGAAAATTATAAGCAAAAGTATGAGTGCAAATTTACCCAAAGTGAAGAAAAATTTGAAAAGTTATTTAAATTGCGTAAATCACAAAGAGATAGGACGGGTCTTGGTTATAATGAGAATATTTCACATGACCCTAAATTCACCAACACTTTTGTGAAAGGTGAGTCCTCATTCTCTAGCACTCACACTTCCTTGCCCAAAACAAAATGTCATTATTGTGGTAATGAAGGGCATTTCAAATTTGAGTGCAAACTAAGAAGAAGCCATGTGTCTAAACCCATCTTTGAACCCAAGAAAGTAAAATCAAACTCTATGAAGGGTAAGACACTAAAAATGAAAGAAGACTCCAAGAAGATTAAACAAGTTAAATCAATTAAAAACGAGTCTCCTAAGATAGATTCTAAAAAGATTAAACAAGTTAAACCAAGTATAAAAGAATCTATCAACAAAAAGCTTCTCAACGTATCTCCCTTAAATCAAAATATGAAAGAACTTTTGAATAAAGTTGCTAAGTTAAATCTAAAATTAAAAAGTCAATTAAAGGGAGGGAATAAAAAGAAAAGAAATCAATCCCCTAAGAATCACCAACCTCAAAAGACTATTCACCAACCTAAGCTAAATTTAGTTAAATCTAAATATAATGGTGATAAGTCTAAATTGAAAATTTATCAAGTCAAATCTCCTATAGTTGGTGAGACTTTTAAAATAGACCTCAAAGATCAACCCTCTCAAGACCTTAGGTGGATTCCTAAAGTTATATACTTAGTCAAACCTTAAGGCCTTGAACCTCATTGACCAGCCTATCCATTATAGTTAAATCTTTTGTTGGTCATGATCATTTGCATTTTTGTTCTTTCTTAGTTACATTTCTTAAAATGCAATATTTATTTATGATCAATTGATTTTGTTTTCATGTACTTCTCTAGTTCCATATCATGGTTTTCAAAATCATTTGATTATAATTTCATCATGATAGATTTGCTTTTTGCTCTCATTTAGTTATATCTCTTGCATTGCATTTCTATTGATGGTCAATTGATTGTGATTACATAAGCTTTCATAGCTAAGATTTTTCATGATCAATTGATGTTGGAAAATGTTCTAAGCTTTATTGGTTATATTTATAAAAGCATTTTCCTTGAATTTATTTCCTTGTGCCTAGTTATGAATATATCTTTTGAAAGGAAATAAAGTTTACAAACAATTTGCTTCTTTACTTAACAAAGTCACATTCTTTCAAAAGCAAATTGATTTTGATGTTTTACATTGCATGGTTGGGTATGGTCTTATTGATTTGCATATTTTTCTTAACTTTGTATATCTTTTCATTAATGCAAATTGATGTTGTTTATGCTCTTTATAGTAAAATCTTTTGTTTTATTATCATTTGAGATTCAAAAGTACATATGAGATTTTATATGCAACACACACTTGATATGATCTTCATATCCCTTTCCATTGCATTGTAAGCTTAGTACATTTGCTTGAGTAGAGATTTTGCATGATAGATTAATGGATCATCTTAGATGAATTGGATTTAAACCATTGTTCTTTATAGGTAAAACCATATATGAGATCCATTTTTCATCTATATGTGATCTATGATATCCTTCTAATTTCATACATTCTTGTGCACACATGGTTGTATTCTTTGTTGATGATATGGTATGAGTTAGATCTTGATTGTAATTGATCCTCTCTATGCAAATGTCAATGAGTTCCATGTATGGTTGTAATCTTAGTTATATTTGAAGATACTATACTAGAACTCTCAAATCCATCCTTATGCTTTCTAAGTCATTATTTTTGAAATGGATGGTTATGATGTTGTTTCATGTATATTCTCTTAAAGATGTCATTCTTATACATGTTTCAACTTCATAGTAGTGATCTTAATTATATGAACCTCTTTGAAATCTGTAACGCCCCACCCATACCCATGCATGATATTGTCCACTTTGGCCCACTGGCCTCACGGTTTTGCTTTTGATGGGCCTCAACCCATCAAAAGGCCTCATGCTAAGTTAATACGGGATTTGACTTATAAGCCCAGGGTCAGGACATGGATATTTCCAATGTGGGCTAACGGAGACTCACCGTTTGAAGCCCGTGGTTGACACGCTACGCCCTATGGTTAAGGGTGCCGCCCGGACCAAGTTGTCACATTCTCCCCCACTGGAAATAGAGCCTTCCTCGGCTCTGATACCAGCTGTCACAACCCCGCCCAACTCAGCATGAAATTGTCCGCTTTGGCCCACGTGCACGCGCGAGAACTTCCCAGGAGGTCACCCATCCTAGTACTGCTCCCGCCCGAGCACGCTTAACTTCGGAGTTCTTACGGTTTCCGGGGCCGCACATGTGTGTAAGGGTGGGGCGTTACAAAATCCATTACTTGTATTTTATAGTTATATCTATTGTTTGATGGATATCTTAGATGTTGAATTCATATGATTTTGACACTTTGTAAATTGCATGCATCACCAAGTCATATTCTTTTATGCAATTTAACATGTTCATCACTATGCTCATTAGTTATATCTTTAAAAGTGATGAATATCCATTTATGATGCTTGGTCGAATTTTGTGTTTGTCACATCCTTGCTCTTAATCATGTTTTCAAATTCAATTGATTTCAATTGGTATAGTTTTCGATTGTTGTAAATCCAATTGATGTCATATCTTGAGAATGTGATAGACCATGTACATTGGATTGAACTTTATAGTTATATATTTTCATTCCATGTCACATTCCATTAGCGTCATAATTTTCATGTTTGCCACCTCTCTTGCTCATATAGGTAAATATCATGACCACCATGTTTATGTGGTCATAATATTGGTTGGTTAATAGTTGAGGTTGGCTTCATGTTTGAATTTCATTTCATTCATCTTGCACATGATAGTCATATTTAATGATTGGATGAAATGATTTCAAAATTTTCATAGCATATGATTTTCATAAGTTATATTGATTTATGCTATGATTAGTAAACCCCATAACATCATGGATAACTCTATTTGGATAAACCCTAATAGGTATATTCCTTAACTCCTTTTTAGAGTGATTGTTTTTATAGTCATATCCTTCAATCTCAATTGGTATATTTGTTTTATATATATATTCCAATTGGTATCCATGATCGCTTTTCTCCATGGCCTTGCTCTTTATATTGGCAATTTGATCATATTGAGCTATCTAGTTATATGTGTCTAATTCTTTCCTTGAAGTTTTTCCTCAATAGGTAAAACCATCTTCTTCTTGCTCCAAATAGTTAAACATTTGTCAAAAGTTTGACAAAAGAAGAGAATGGATTGAGGGGGAGTGTAAACCTTCATAGGAAATATTAGTTTTGATCAAATTGGCCTTAGTATTGGCTTTGAACCCTTATAACTTGCTACCCATACATGAAAACCTGTTATGTATTTCTTTTTCGAATTCTTTTGTTAACAGGTGCTACTCAAAGGTATTTTCTTTGTTTCATGTGTGTAGGTACCTTTGCAATTTAATGTCAAAGGGGGAGAGAGCAATCAAGTTGTCTCAAAAGGGAGAGTATGTCCATACATCCTAAGGGAAGATATTGTATGATTTTCTACAAGGGGAGAGAATGCATATCTTGCCAAAAGGAGAGAGTGCATGGTCAAAGGGGGAGACTTGATAGAAGAGAAAGCTTGGGAGCTAGAGAAGATGCTTGGTCAAAGAGAGAGAGATGAAAAGAAAGCTTGAAGATTGATCAAGCTCCAAGCATCAAGAAGATTGAAGAAAAAGAACTAAAGCCCAAGCTAAGAGAAGAAGCATCCAAGAGATTTCAAGACTTGTCCAGCTTAGGGGGAGCTGAAGACTGAGTGTGTAAATTCGGTGTTGAATAAGGTTTGCCATCAAATTGCGAAGGGGGAGATTGTTAGGGATTTTGTTTATTGCAATTTGATGGATGCATTATCATTTTAATCATCATTCGAATTTTCACACTTGCATTGATTTAGAAAAATTTGAAATCTTGATTTACACATGCATTGTTTTTTAGACTTGTAAAACTATTGATTTATGCATGTTTTGTTTTTAAACTTGGATGCATTTTAATTTGAAAAAGAAGGTTTATGAATCAAGCCAGCCTATGTTTTAAATCTTTCAAATCATTTTAGGCTTTTATGTTTCATGATTTTAAAAGCACTTAGATTGAATTAAAATCATGTTTTCATGCTTGATTCCATGGCCCAAAAGTCCCCACAAGAAATATCCTTGAAATATGCATTCTTTGGGGAAATTGGTCCCAGGCCCTGGTCGACCGCGCAGTGTGGCTGGTCGACCGGCCCAAGGGACCCGGTCGACCGAGCACACTGTGCGGTCGACCGGGAAAAGAGCCGTTGGGCTTCTTTTCAAACGGTCAGATTTATGACCGTTGAGCCCGGTCTACCCCGCCATATACCAGGTCGACCGGGGACACGCCAGAAGTCACTTTTTGACTATAAAATGAGGTTCATTCCCATGAGAAAAGGGTTGAACATTTTAGTCTTCTTTGAGGTGTTTGGAGACAAAAGAAAGGGGATGAACTAAGAGAGATCAAGGGGTCTAATGGAAAGTTAAAGCTTGGATTAATGAAGTTAAATCTCTAAGTAAGTTTTACTTTTCATTATCATATGTTTCATGCTTTGTTTAAATTATTGGTAAATGAATTTTAGCATGTTAACTATGATGTGTTGAATCCATCACTTCTCTTAATCTTTGATTTAAGTTGGATTGGATTCTTCACCCTTGATTTCAAACCAAGTTTGTTTAAAACTTTATAAAACATGTTTTGTCAAAATCTTTGATTTCTTTTGTAACATGTTTCATTTACTTGGTTGAATCAAATTGTTGTTTTCATTCATTTAAAACTTAGTTAAACTTTTGTTTTTGAAAACAACATTGCACATGCATCACATGTTTAGACATAATTAACTTCATACAACTTGTGAGCTTTTGATTTTCATATCATCAACAAGTTAGTATTTATACATGTGCTTTGCATTTCACTTCAATCAAATCTTTGTGTGCTTTAAACTTTAAAATGCATTAAGCATACATTAATTGAGCTTTCATTTTAAACTTGATTGAAGTTTTCACACACACACTTCATGAGCATTCATCTTAGCATTTCATAGAGTGTTGTGTGAGTTGAATTTTGTCAAACCCCAACACAGGATTAACCCAATAGTGTTTGCTTAGTGTGTGCTTAGTCTTAATCGGGTTTAGTTATCGTGGGTTAGAGTGTGATTAGTTTTAGTCATGGTTATAGCTTTGGGGAGTTCAAGAACGATTAGTGTTTACTATGCACACTCAGGAAGGCCTGAGTGTACGTGCAAGCGTGGGAATATCGTGTTTAGTTTTGTGTTAATCTTGATTTTCATTTCATTTGATTGGTTTTATGATTATGTACAACTTTCGTGTTTAGCCCGTCTGTGTTTGTAGCCCAGAAACTCAAATTTTGGCCAAAAAGGGTAAAATAGCCTTTTCACACTCAAATCTGGACACAATTTTCGAGATCCCAAAACCATGTCGAAAATATACTTTTTGGAAACTAGATATTTCGAGGATCGTTTTATCCTTCTTCGTCGACTTCATTTGAGGCCCGCAAGACCATGTTTTTACTCATGCAAGTTTAGCACTTAAGGGACCCACTTGACTAGCACTTAAGCCCTTTCCCCTCTTTCTCTCCTCATTCCACAAATTCCTGCAACTTTTTCTTGACCTATGTTGAAAAACCCTCTTTTCCTCTTCATCTTCTCTTCTTGAATGCTTGAGCTAGGAGCTTCCAAATGGAATTCTAAAACCATCATCTTCTTCCTCTCAAACCAAGCTTTCCCTTGATGCCATTTTCTTGAAGTTTCTTGTTGGGAAAGATCTTCATTTCCTTCCTCACTTCTTGTTTGGGCACCTCTAGGTAAGAGCTCCAACCCATCTCTTTAATAGAGTTCTTTTTACTCCTAAAGATCATGTTTTTCTAACTTGTAGCAACCATTTCGAAATGGGTTGCTTGGTTGCATTTTTGGGTGAGTTTTTGAATGGATTTCATGGGATTTTTGTAGTTCTTGGCTTGGCTTTTGGTTAGGAGTGCTTGAAGAAGAGTCTTGTTTTCATTTGGCCAAGGCAAGTAATCTATTTAGGTTGTTGTGCATGTGGATTTATGGATTTGTCATTTGTAATAATGCTTTGTTTTACTATACTTCCATGTTGTGATCTTATTTTAGAGAATGCAAGCATGCCAAATAGCTTTCCAAACTTTCAGATTTTATTACTTTTAATTAAGTCTTGCTTTTGTTGAAGTTTGGATTTGTTTTGATAAGAATGGGTTTGAAGGATTATGAAATGGGTTTTTATGTTAATGGCTTGTTTAAGTTGGAAATAAATGCCCCATTGTGAGCCTTGATAGCATGTTATATTCATGTATCAAGTTTGCTAATCAGGTTGGAAAGAATGTAGAAAAGAAAGGGAAGAATGGATGGACCAATGCACTGCAGAAATCAGAACTGGGTTCTGATTCCGCAGTTCACGCGGTTGACCGGCCAAGGGGCGCGGTCGACCGGGCACACTGGGTTTGGTCCCAGTTGGATGACCTGCTGCACTGCGGGAAGTACTGTTTCCCTAGTTCACGCGGTCGACCGGCCAGGGGGCGCGGTCGACCGGCGACACAGGGTCAGGTTCTCTGGAACCTGACCAAAACACTGTGCACTGAATTTATTTTACAACTGCAGGTCGACCGGGCCTTGGCCGGTCGACCGGGCTCACAGTGTACGCGACCGACCGGCCAAGGGCCAGGTCGACCGGCCCAACTGAAATTTCCCCTTTTTGACAGGATTTTTGCCCATTTACATATTCTTTTAAAATTTGAAAACTAGGCTATATTAAGGACTTTAACTTGATATTGTGTGAATGGAACTCCATGATATGTACCAACTTCGGGGACACCAATCCTTATATTTTAAATATAGAGTTCCAATCACATAAGGGTCAATGAATAGCCTAAGCTTGTACTTGATGAAATTATCGTGTTTTGAGCGTTGATTTAAGACCGCAAGTCATATCGTGCACTCGTTTTGAAGTCAAGTATTTAAGCTCGTTCTAAGATGTGTTTCAAGTATTAAATGGGGATCACTTTTATAAGTTGTGAGCATATATATTATGCATTTTGCTAGTCGTGCCTTGTCTTGTTGTGACAAGTGATTTCCTCTTTTATTTTCGATATGTTTGAATCGTGTTTTGCGTGTTTTGTGCATTCATGAACTCAAGTGAACACCACAGAGCTTGGACTGCCCTTTCAATCTGATCCACTGTCTGGGGGTCCTTAAACATGTGAACAACTGCAGATTAGTCGTGTATTTATTACACATCGTGCGTGTCCGGTTATACTATGTATATTTGTGCTTGTCGTGCGTGCTTACTCTTTTCATTATAAATGATAGAGAAAGGATGGGCTCTTTGTGGATTTACGATTCATGATATATATATGTTATGCATTCATGTTAGCTTGTCTTTGATTGAGAAAAGTGTTTCGCAAGTATTTGTTTTACGTTCAGTATAGTATTCCTTTATGTTCTCGATTAAACAATGTTTTACATGCTTTCAATTAAAATGATTTCTTGCCAAACCGTCGTGTTTGATGCTTGTATTTTGGTGACCAGGTGCAGGAGGTTACCCCCTTGAGGAGGAGTGCCAGGAGGAGGTTGTTGAGCCTACATTAGCCCGTGAGTGGCAACCCGACGACGTCATCTAGACGTTGGGACGGGTCATGAGTACCGATGGATCACTTTTTGGGTTTTTATATACTTTTGGTATTGTATTGGCCTATGTTGGCCTCTTATTTTGGGAATTGTAATAACTTAACATACTTTGTTAACTTTGTAACTTGAATTATTATGGGATTGCCTTGTTATGTCTTCATTCTGATATTGTAGTCATGATGACATTATGTTCATATTCTGTCATGATTTATTAAGATGTGATTTGCCACGCGCTTCCGCATACTTGATCGTGTGAGTTGGTTGTTCCTTGTGTTTTTAGGAACCCTCACCGCGGGAACCTGTGGGAGGTTTAATCATCTTTCAAATAATCTTACAAATCATCATCATCAGTCGCGGCCTCGGTCCGGGGTCGTGACAAATTTAAACTTTCATATCTGCCTAATTAAGAGGCATTGTAATTGAGCTTAATTGTATTCTCTTAGAGTGTTTTGTGAAGACACTACCTTGAGAGAAAATCTCTTTATTGTAAAGGTTATTGCTTAGCCTAAGAAAAGCATCGTGTAAAGGTTATTGCTTAGCCTAGAAAAGCATCTTGTATAGGTTGTTGTTAAGCCTACCTATAAAAACAACATTGTTAGGTTATTGCTTAGCCTTAGAAAAGCATCTTGTAGAGGTTATTGCTTAGCCTTTTTCAAAAGCATAAATAGCGGAAATCCGGTAGGGTGTTGGGACACAAGCCGGTGGTGGATGTAGGCATTGATGCCGAACAACTATAAATCATTGTGTAGTGGTGTTTGCTTTGTGGTGATTATTTTGTTTAAGCTTCCGCATATTGTATGTTAATCATCACATGTGACTAGTTGATTGTTAAGAAATTAAAATTGGCCATAATTAGTCATAAAGTGTAGATCACCCTATTCACCCCCCCTCTAGGGTTAGGATCCCTGACTTTCAATATTAGCCAACTTGTCAGTGTCAGAGCCTTCCTTCATTCAGAAGATCAAGGATAGTCAATTGTAAGATCCAGAGTAGCCCAAGATTTCAGAGCATATAGCAGACCGTCCTGACTTCCGTGTTGTAGATGGAGTTATGTACTACCGTGACCGTTTGTGTGTGCCAAACATTGAAGAATTGAGAAATGATATCATGGCAGAGGCTCACAGTACAAGGTATTCCATGCATCCAGGCAGTATGAAGATGTACCAGAACTTGAAGGGCAGATTTTGGTAGAACAACATGAAGAGAGAGATAGCAGCGTTTGTCTCCCGTTATATGACATGTCAGTTGATTAAGGCAGAACACCAAAAGCCTCCAGGGTTATTACAACCGTTAGAGATTTCGGAATGGAAATGGGAGCACATAACCATGGACTTTATTTCAGGACTACCGAGGACCAGCAAAGGCAATGATGCCATCTGGGTCATTATGGACCGTCTCACCAAGTCAGCTCATTTCATTCCAATGAAGATGGGAAAGAAGATGCACATTCTACCTTTGGCAGAGTTGTTTGTCAGTGAGATTGTCAGCAGACATGGTCAACCAGTTCCCATCACATCTGACAGAGACAGCAGATTTGTCTCGAGATTTTGGAAGACATTGCATGAGTCTATGGGTACAAGACTACAGTTAAGTACAGCTTACCATCCTCGGACAGATGGCCAATCAGAGAGAATGATTCAGACTCTTGAGGATATGCTCCGTGCTTGTGTGTTAGACTTTAAGACCCAATGGGATGAGACTCTACCGTTGTGTGAGTTCGCATACAACAACAGCTACCACTCAAGCATTGGAATGACGCCTTTTGAGGCATTGTATGGCAGAATGTGTTGAACACATGTTTGTTGGGAAGAAGTTGGTACCCGCAGTTTACATGGGCCAGCCATGGTGAGTGAAACTAGTGACAAGGTCAAGCAGATTCAAAAATGCCTGAAAATAGCCCGGAGTAGATAGAAGAGTTATGTAGATTCTCACAGAACGGATCTACAGTTCAAAGAAAGAGGCAAAGTTTTCTTGAAGGTATCACCGACTAGGGGAACATTGAGATTTGGGCAGAAAGGCAAGTTATCAAGGAGATACATTGGACCTTATGACATTGTGAGTAAGATTGGTGACGTGGCTTATAGATTAGCCTTACAACCTAAACTTTCCAGCGTACACAATGTCTTCCATGTGTCTATGTTGAAGAAGTATGCTCCCGATCCTTCACATGTACTTCGGCATGAACCTTTGGAAATCAGAGAAGATGCTACCTATGTCGAGAAGCCTATTCAGATCATCGACACCAAAGAGCAAGAATTGAGGACACGGACTATTCAGTGGGTGAAAGTATTTTGGGAGAATCATGGACCGGAAGAAGCAACATGGGAATTACGAGACCAAGTGCAGAAGAAATATCCACATCTTCTACCTAAGGTAAGTTTTGTATTTTATTTGGAGGACCAAATATCCTAAGGGGTGGAGGATGTCAGACCCCGACCCGAGTGACCTCAATTAGTGTTCTCTAAGTTGTGTGTTAGCTTTAAGTGTGTTTAGTTGATTTTGATTAGTTGGGCTTAGAATAACTTTATTATAGCTTTGGGGAATTTTGAGTGCATTTGTGATTAGTGGGCCCTTTAGGGGTTCCTTTTATGACTTTACGTTTACTTGGGGGATTATTCGAGATTTCTATGATTTGTGTTTTTATCCCGTTTTACTAATCTCGTTGATCTCTTCAACTTTCATATTGATCTCGTTGCTGTCTCGAACACCGAAACCCGACTTTCTTAGCTTCAAGGGAAAAACAGTCTTTTTACACAAAATCTGTACCCAATGTCTGATATTACTGAAACCCGCGAAACATATACTTTTTGAAAACTATAAATTTCGACGATCATTTCTTCCTTCTTCAACGATTTCATCCTAGGTCCCGAAAGCCATGATTTGGACCCCACCAAGTTTTCTAGTGGTGGAGCCCACTTGCAATCGCTATAAAGAACCCATCTCCTTCCTTTTCCCCATTTCCAACACAACAAGAGCTTGTCTAGGGTTTTCCTTGTTTTTCTTCTTCCTCTTGCTTTCTCTCCCTCAATCTCCACCAAGCCTTACACAAATTGAGAAATGAGTTCCACCATCCTCTTCCTCACCTTTAAGACTCTTCATTGACACCATTTTCGAAGAAAACCACCATCTCCAACATTTGCTTTGGGCTAACTCTTGCCATTAGAGGACCTTCCAAGTAAGTTCTCTCCCTAATTTTCTAGATTTGTGTTCTTCTAATCCTTGAGAAGCTCCATTTTCACTATTGTGAACTCTCTCTTCCTATTTATTTGTTTGACCCATTTTTTGGGTGTGTTTTGGGGTTTTTGTAGAGATTGTTGATTTTGAGCTTGGAGAGGTGATTAGGAGCTTGATTTTGTTGATTAGAGACCTTGAGGCAAATGGATGAATTGATGTTTTGTGCATTAAATGATTTTATGAGAAATGTGTTGATTTATCATGATTTACTTATTTTTATTGTCTTGCATTGACTTGAAATGAATGCTCATTAAGAGTTTTACCAATTCATTTATTGTTTGAAAATGTGGTTGTTAGCTCTTCATTTATTGCTTGATTGTAGTGTAAATGAAGTCTTGTGAATTTGGGTTTTCTCTCATCTTTGTGGCTGAATGTATTCAAGAAGAAGATGTTTGATTTGATGATTATGGAGGTATTTATGTGGATTTTTAGATGATGATTATAAGGGCTTTGAAGCCTCCTCTTATGGAGTAGAAATGTGGCTAAAGGAGTTTCTAAGAAGTGGAAATGAATGAGAGTAGAACTATCCCGGAATCAGTTTCTGGACAGTTTGTTCGAGCGAACTTGACAGGTCACTCGAGCGAACTTGACAGGTCCCTCGAGCGACCTGTCCAGAAATGACTCTGAGCCATTCCAGTAGATAGTTTACTCGAGCAAACCCATATTCGCTTGAGCAAACAGTCCCAGAATCATATCAAAGCTTCACAGAACCTTGTTAGTTCGAGCGAACTAATTGTTCGCTTGAGCCAACATGTTCACTCGAGCGAACCCATTATCCGCTTGAATGAACCTCCCACAATACCATTCCAGAGAGCTCGTCGCTCGAGCGAACGCCTTGTTCTCTCGAGCGATGATTACTGTTCACCTGGGGCTGTTCTGTGAGCGAAAATGAAATGTTGAAATGATTGTGAGATGATTGTTGGGAGCCCAATTGTGATGGGAAGACTTAAAATCATTGTTTAGCAACCATTGGAGAAAGAAACCAAATCACAAGCTTTCATTTAAAAGTTTTGAAAACCCCTAAAGTGTATAAAGAGCCCGAAATGTCTCCAAACTCAAGGAGTACCAATTTTTATTAAAAGTAACATATGGGACCTTTATTCGCCTTGATTAGTTTTGAATCCCGATACTTGTTCCGAAAATTATGAATTATGATTTATCATTCCCGAAAGCATTGAAACTGTATTGTAGCATTTTGCTAGCCCCGATACGCACTTCCCGTTTAAAATGATATTTGCGCCTTTGAGCACCCCGTCCCGACCGTTATTCAAGTAAATCTTATGTATTTCATACTTATCTTGATTTATGTCATTTGACTTATGAGTCGGCACCACTAAGCCTGGATAACCTTGTTGGTCTCATCCACCGACTTGGAGATCCCCCTCCCGTCCCGCCAGCGCAGTTTGGATCCTGCTACACGGTTATTACCGTGGTCTTTTCTCGATGCCACAGATTGCTACTGTGGTTCCCGATGCCCGGTTTGCTACCGTGGTCATGTCCCGTATTTATTATATATATGTATATGTTACTTATGTTGCATCTCCTCACTTCGGTGATTGAGGTCAACATCCCGATATACTCACGTCACTTCGGTGATAGAGGACTTAGCTTCGTGTGGTTGCCATATTGCTTGTTTCCCGATTTCCTTGGATACCTTATTTGTTTTAAATTGCATATATGTTTTGAATAGATGATCCTTTTGTTTTATGAAATCTATTGTTTTAGCTAATTTAAATGTTTTCCAAGGTAATTTCTTTTATTGTTATGTCCTTTCACCTACCAACCAAGTCATCATGTTTGACCCTTTGCTTTGGTACTCAGGTCCTGTTGTCGGTTTTCCCGAGGAGGAGCACGAGGAGGCGGTCAGAGAACCGCAACGCTTAGTTGAGTGACACGCAGATGATGTCGTTTAGACGTTCGATTGTCCGTAATGTGTAACATTTGGGGTTAGGATTAACCATTCTTTTAGGAACTTGATATTTTGTTTATATTGGCCTTTGTTGGCCTCTATTTTTGGGGAAATGTAATTAAATGATCTTGATGTAAACTTCAACTTTCTTTTGGGAATTAGCTAATGATCATTGCTCATTCTGATACTGGTTTTAAATATGTTTTAATCTTGATTTCTTGGACATGAATGTATGAATTAGATTTGCTACACGCTTCTGTTAGATTGTATGGACTCAATCCATCAGATGATGTAATAAATTGATTAATTTCTTCTCTTATCAATAATATTATGCTTTCCTTTCATGAGATGAATGGTGTTTTACTACTTAATGCACATGACCAATACATATGACATAATGATTCATGAGATGAGCTGGATCTCATTAGTATATTTGATGTGATATATGTGTATGAATGAGATCCGCACACAAGAGACATGTGTCACAAACCTTATACTTAAATATCTTCACAACCGGTGATGAGACTAGGCATCTCATCGATATGGTTACAGAACTTTGATCACTATGAGATAGCGTGATTTGTCTCGATCATTAGAATGTAAGATTTTGGATCACGGTGCTGGTACATAGGATCTATTGAAGGACCATGTCGTGACCCCGAACCGAGGCCCGGGCCCCATCACGACTGTAAGATAGTGGTGCATGGGTAAGATGATTAAATCTCCCACAGGTTCCCGCGGTGAGGGTTCCGAGGACACGGGAAACCAACTCACATGATCAAATATACGGAAGCGTGTAGCAAATCACATCACAATAAATCATGACAGAATATGAACATAATGTCATCGAGACTAAAATATCAGAAGGAAGACATAACAAGGCATTCCCATAATAGTTCAAGTTACAAAGTTAACAAAGTGTGTTAAATTGTTACAATCCCAAAATAAGAGGCCAACAAAGGCCAATACAATACCAAAAGTATTAAAGCCCAAAAAGTGATACATCGGAACTCATGACCCGTCCCGACGTCTAGATGACGTCGTCGGGTTGCCACTCGCGAGCTAAGGTAGGCTCAACAACCTCCTCCTGGCACTCCTCTTCAAAGGTAAAACCTCCTGCACCTGAACACCAAAATACAAGCATCAAACACGACGGTTTGGCAAGAAATTAATTTAAGTGAAAGCATGGAAATCAATGTTTAATCGAGAACATAAAGAAACACTTTTCTGAACATAAAACAAATACATACGGAACACTTTTCTAAATCAGAGACGAACTAGCATGAGTGCATAACATATATATCATGAATCGTAAATCCACAAAGAGCCCATCCTTTCTCTATCATTTGTAATGAAAGGAGTAAGCACGCACGACAAGCACGAATATACATACTATAACACGACACGATTCCCACAAATACGGGATTCCGGCCGCGGAACCGGACACGCACGTTGTGTAATAAATACACGACTAATCTGCAGATAGTTCACATGTTTAAGGACCCCCAGACAGTGGATCAAACTGAAAGAGCAGTCCAAGTTTTGTGGTGTTCACTTGAGTTCATGAATGCATAAAACACGCGATACAAACACGTCTGAATAAAAGGGGAAATCACTTGTCAAAACAAGGCACAGCACGGCTAACATAATGCATAATATATATATGCTCACAACTTAAGAAAAGATCCGCATTTAATACTTGAAACAAATCTTCGATACGAGCTTAAAAACTTGACTTCAAAGCGAGTACACGATATAACTTGCGGTATTAAATCAGCGTTCAAAACACAGTAATTTTATAAAGTACATGCTTAGGCTATTCATTGACCCTTGTGTGATTGGAACTTCATTTTTAAAATACAAGGATTGGTGTCCCCGAAGTTAGTACATACCTTGGAGTTCCAATTACACAATGTCAAGTTAAAGTCCTTAATATAGCCTAGTTTCAAATTTTAAAAGAATATGTAAATGGGTAAAAATCCTCCCAAAAAGAGGAAATTCCAGTTGGCCCGGTCGACCTGGTCCTTGGCCGGTCGACCGCGTACACAGTGAGCCCGGTCGACCAGCCAAGGCCCGGTCGACCTGCAGTTGTAAATTTAATTCAGTGCACAGTGTTTTGGTCAGGTTCCAGGGAACCTGACCCTGTGTCGCCGGTCGACCGCGCCCCTTGGCCGGTCGACCGCGTGAGCTGCGTAACAGCAGTTCCCGCAGTGCATCAGGTCATCCAACTGGGGGCCAAATCCAGTGTTCCCGGTCGACCGCGTGAACTGCGGAAACAGAACCCAGTTCTGATTTCTGCAGTTCAGTGGTCCATCCATTTCTCCCTTCCTCTTCCACTTTCTTTCCAACCTGATTAGCAATTTTATTCATGACTATAACAAGCTATCAAGACTCACTTTGGTACATTTATTTCAAACCTAAACTAGTCATTACTATTAAAAACCCATTTCTTTATCATAACAAATCCAAACTTCACAAAAAGCAAGGCCTAACTAAAAATGATGAAATCTGGAAGTTTGGAAAGTAACTTAGCATGCTAGCAATTACTTGAGTAAAATCACAACATGGAAAACTTAGCAAAACAAAACATTAATACTAAATGACAAATCATATGGAAATTTCAAGAGAAATAGTAAAATCCATGAACACACATGCCCAACAACCTAAAGAGATTACTTGCCTTGGCCAAATGAAAACAAAACTCTCCTTCAAGCACTCCTATTCAAGAGCCAAGCCAAGAACTACAAAAACCCCATGAAACCCATTCAAAAACTCACCCAAAAATGCAACCAAGCAACCCATTTCGAAATGGGTGTTGAAAGTTAGGAAAACATGATCTTTAGGAGTCAAAAGAACTCCATTGAAGAGATGGGTTGGAGCTCTTACCTAGAGGTGCCCAAACAAGAAGTGAGGAAGGAAATGGAGATCTTTCCCAAAAAGAAACTTCAAGAAAATGGCATCAATGGAAAGCTTGGGATGAGAGGAAGAAGATGATGGTTTTAGAATTCCCTTTGAAGATCTCTAGCTCATGTATTCAAGAGGAGAAGATGAAGAGAAAAAGAGGGTTTTTCAGCCCTAGGTCAAGAAAAGTGCAGAGATTTGTGGAATGAAGAGAAAAAGAGGGGAAAGGGCTTAAGTGCTTGCAAGTGGGGCCCATTAAAGAACCTTCTTGTATGAAGGAAAACATGACCTTGCGGGCCTCAAATGAAGTCGAGGAAGGAGGATAAAACGATCCTTGAAATATCTGGTTTCCGAAAAATATATTTTTGACGTGGTTTTCGGATCTCGAAAATTGTGTCCAAATTTGAGTGTGAAAAGGCTATTTTACCCTTTTTGGCCAAAATTTGAGTTTATGGGCTACAAACACAAACGGGCTGATGGACCCGATTCCTCCCTTTCTCCCGCTGCCTCCGTCCCGGGTCTTTCGGGGTACGGCGGAGGGGAGGAGAAGAAAAGTAAAGGGTAACAACATCTTTCTTTCTTTTTGTACGGGTATGCCAATTTCACTTTTCTACTTCGAATTTAGAAACGGTGATCCGAAGATCCACCTTCACAAGTAGAAAGGGGAAATGAAACTTTTTCTAGTTTCCCATTGCACGCATATTTTAAGAAAAGAGACAAAAGGTTTTTTTTTTATATGCCGTGAAAGGCGATTTCATTTGTTGCCGTGAAAGGCGATTTTTGCCGTAAAAGGCGATTTACAATTCTTATCCATTATGAAAGACAAGAGTTGTGATTTTTGTCTCTAAAAGAAAAATAAAGTACAATAGAAATCAAGAAAAGGAATCTGACTTCTCATTCGATTGTGGGGACACGTTCAGATCGACGGTCGCGAGTCATGTATGGGCTCCTCCATCGTCCATGCAGATGAGAACACTATGCTTGGATTCTTGGCTTGGCTTTTTAACCTCAGATTTTTAAAGGACAAAGACCAAGAGAAGGTCTTATATCCGATAAAAGCTAAGTAAACGGGCTGAAAAGCCATATTTTAGCCATGTTGGTAGAAGAAGGGAGGTCCTTGGGGGGGTGGCCCCCCAAGGGTGCTTCAATCACCTTTTGGTGGTCTTTGCAGCAGAGTTGCAGGGCCTCTGGATTTTTCGGGCAATTCTCTGGCGATTTCTCTGGATTCTTTTTTCCGTTCTTCGTCTCTTTTTTTCTGATCCCCTTTTCCCTTTGGAATGCCCTCCTATTTATAGGCCTTTGGTAGCCATTTAGAAGGGTTTATGAGCATTGAATGCATTAATGCTCATAATGGGAGGAGTTACAAGTTTTAAAGTATTTGTTTTGTAACTCCATTTTCCTTGAATCTGATTGGCCGATGGAGAATAATGAGCTTTTAATTGCCTTTAATCCCCATCATGGGAGGAGTTTCATGGCTTTAATGCCATAAATCCTTTGACTTGTAACTCCCATTTGCTTGCTTTTGATTGGGCCGTCCAAAATAATGAGCTAATGACCGCAATAACTTGTCATAAAATGGATCATTTAACCTCATTAATTGGTCGCCAAGTCGCTTGAAGAGTCGCGGGCCGCGCCGCGTCTTTTGGAATTCTTCTTGCGATGACCGCCGGTGGATCCACACGTTGTTTGATGTCGGATGGCGATGCAATTTCAGACATTGATTAATATCAACATGCTGGCAACATCTGTCCTGTCAATTTCACGATCGGGCGGGCGGAAAGTGTGCTTTCTTTGTCAGCCGGTTGGCGATTTCGAGGCATCTAATGATCATCCAATGATTTCGGCGGCGAATCCGTGATGTTGACGAAGATCGACGGATTTCATGCACGAAAAATCAGATTTTGGAAAAATCACAGGGGCCAATCAACTCGAAACGCGAAAAGGACCCGAAAAAAGGGGTTTCCGGCGACTTTTGGGTCGCCGGAATTCCATGGTCGCCGGCGACCATGGGCCAAGGTCGCCGGCGACCATGGGCCTTGGGCCCATTTTTTGGCCGCCGGTCGGTCGCCGTTTCTTCGCCGTTTTTCGATCTTTTCTCATTCTTTTTTCTTCTGTATTTTTTCTGACATTTCCCCTCATTTATTGGCCTGATTCTCTTGAAGAAAATCCAACGAGAAGCCACACAAATCGGAGCACAAAGTTTCCTATTTTTCTGGAAAGCCGAAGACTTTGTTGTGCGGTATTGCCGATTTTTTGTCAAGCATTGAAACTATGCCAAACGATGTCGGAATGACCTGAAATTCGACGTGGAGCTTCTTGAGCAGTAGATAGGACCAACCATAGGCTTTGGTTTGAGTTTTGAAGCCGTTCGGGGTCCCGCAAATGCTTGCCTTAATGTCACCATGAGAGAAATGCCGAGCTTTGACTTTTGGTCAACCGATGTCCGATTGACCTGAAATTTGACAGGGAGCCTCCTGAGTAGTAAGTAAGACTAACCATGGGCTTTGGTTTGAGTTTTGAAGCCTTTTGGGGTCCCGCAAATGCTCGCCTTGATTTCACCTCGAGGAAAATGCCGAGCTTTGAAACTAGGCCAAACGATGTCCGTTTGACCTAAAACTTGACAGGGGACCTATTGGAGTCATTTTGAGATGATCCATTAGTTCCAATTTGGATGCCATGATTCTGGGGTGCTCCGCCGCCGATAGGTTTGTTTTTGCTTCCCGAGAGTTGATGAAGGGTCAAACGTCGTTCGTTTGACTTGAAATTTGGCATGGGGCCTTTTGAAGGTATTCTGAGACCATCCGTAGGCTCTGATCGAAGTTTTGAAGTCTTCGACACTGTCGCTACCGGGAGCTCCTGTCTAGCTGTCAGAGGAGTGAAGTTAGGCCAAATGACGTCGAAATGGCCCGAAACTTCATGTGTACCCCTCTTTTGGCTGCTTTGAAGGATCTTGCAGTTTTTGTTTGATTCTGACAAGATATAGTGCTTGAAGTGGCGCCTTCCTATTTATGGCAGGATGTGGCTCCATGTAGTTTCTAGTGTTGAAGGGACATAGTGACATTTTTGGTGTCAACAAATGCCCCCTCGAGGTACAGCGACGAGGTGCGCAGCTCTAGCAGTCGGTGTGCCTCGAAAAGAATTTGAAGGAGATCTTCTTGCTTGACCAAGAGTCTTGAGCGTTTTTCTTTTGATGGAGTTGCTTTTTGAGCTTCCAAGGGATTTCGCGGTAATGAGAGGGGTCATGTACCGTCTCAAGGCAAGGATTTAGAAATGACATTTGGATATAGGTTTTTTGTTTTGGGTTTTCCCTTTTAACCTTGTGAACCTAAAGGCTTTATGTGGCACATTAGGCGGTTAAGAAGGTTTTTGGTTTTTGACCCTGTGACCTAACAGGCTGTATGTGGCGAGTTAGGGGGTCGGGATTTTGGTTTTTGGTTTCGGTCTTGTGACCTAACAAGCTGTATGTGGCAAGTTAGGGGACCATGGTTTGGTTTTTTATCACTCTTTGGGACAATTTTGGGTCCATTGGAGTGGTTTAGTTTTTTGTAGAATGTCAATTTCAAGATTGTGGTTTGATTTGGTGCATGGGGTTGGATGGTTTGGGTTTCTTTTGGAAGCCCATGAAGCTTGGAATATTTTGTATGGTCCAATCAACTCAAGAGAGGCATGGAACTATTTTTGTATGCTCTTGGTAAGAGAAATTTTAACTAAAAGCCACTTTTAGTGCTAGGTGGTCAAACCTGGCTCATATGGGCTAACCCATGGGACCTTAAGCTTTTTTAAAAAAAATGGCTTAGATCTCATGTGGTGTCATTTTGTAAAGAATATCTAAAAATATCCCTTTTATGTAGAGAATATCTAAAAATATCCTTACTTGGAGAGAATCTCTCAAGTTTCCTTGATTTTGGGAGAGATTTTCTCAAAGTTTCTCAAATCCCCTTTCTTTTTGGAGAGAATTTCTCAAGAATCTCCTCTTTAGGAGAGAATATCTCAAATCTCCTTTTCTTTTAGGAAGTTTGCTAATTTTTAGCACTTACCTCCTTGCTTTTCTCCTCCTTTCCTCTTTTGGTTTGCTTTTTCTATAAAAGCAATGGAGATGGGTTTTCTTTCTCTTGTTGCTTTCTTTTTTGCAAAAACCTTCAAGAGTGCTCCAAGAATTTCTCAAGGATCTTCAAGTTTCTTCTTCTTCTTCTCCATGGCTTCAAGTAGGTCTTCTTTTTCCAAGAAAAAACCCATGTAGATGTAGAAAAGTTTCCTTTTCTTTCTTTTTTTTTCTTCTTTTCTTTTCTTTCTCTTTTTTTTTCACGTGTTTTCTTTTCCGCTTTTTTTTTTGCACACGTTCTTTTTTTTTTTCTTTTTTTTATTTCTTTCCCCTTTTTTTTTCGCTCTTTTTTTTTTGTGTGTGTGTTGTACGGACAGGTCCGTACGGACCTGGCCGTACAGCCACGTGGCCTGTGGGCCACGTCCCATGGGCCAACCCCTCTTTTTTTTTCTTCTCTTTTTTTTTTTTCTCTCTTTTTTTTTTTTTGAAGAGGTCTTTTTTTTTCTTCTTTTCTCTTTTTTTTTTTGCTCACCATGATATGAGGTTTATGCAATTCAAGATGATCATGCATTCTTTCTCCTTTTTTTTTTTTTTTATGCATCAAGATAAAAGGCTAGAATTTCTAGGTCAAGTCAACATGGATTTTGACTTAGACAAAGTTTGATTGGTTTTGACCAAGTTGGGTTGGAATTGGTCAAACTTTCGTCAAAGTGTCCCTAGCATCTAATGCATGATGATTTTATGCATGATTTTTGGTAAATGGGATTGGGAGCATGATGATGCATACCTCGAATTTTCTTGCAAGTCTTGGGATTTTTGGAGCTTGCAGCAATGTTGAGCCCACTTCTCCAGTCTCTCAGAATTTCGAGGAGCTTTGCAAGTTTTGGGATTTTGAGCTCGCAGCAATGTTGAGCTCTTTTCTGATCTTGCGGAGATTTGAGAAGAAAGGCTTGATCTCACAGCAATGTTTGAATTCAAGTCTTCTTCGAGATCCCTTCATTGATTATGAGCTCGCAGCAATGTTGAGCTCATCTTCAAGCTTCCTTTCTTTTTCGGGGTGCCTCCCTTTTCTTTGAAATTGCCCCGGAACCATGCCAAAATTTTGCTAGGAATTTTTTTTTATAGCAAAATTCTGTCATTTGGTGTTTGATTTCTTCCTTTCTGACTTTTGCAGGTGGTTCCTCCAGAACGAACAAGGGTAAGGGCCTTGTTACTGATGCACCTCGCCGATCTGCCAGATCTTCCAATGCGGCCGTTCAACAGGCGTGGGAAGAGGTCCGTTATGTGGAGACTAACTTGGAAGAATACGACTCGCTCAACTGAGATGAGATGAGACAGCGATTGATCGCTCTCAAGGATGAGGAGTTTTATAAAATTATGGCAAGCAATCGTCCTTGGGTCATGGACGATCAGAGCGTTATGCCCAAGCCTACCTTTTTCTTTGGTGACGCTGTCCCTGATGACTCGTCATTCCAAAGGAGATGCTTTCAGTTCTCTTACATAGCTGATGGTGAGGAGACAACTATTTCTACCCGATCGACTTTTGATCGCACTATCTCGATTATGAGTCTTTCTCCCACATGCTCTAAAAGAGAAGATCCTCCAAGCTGGGTGAAGAGGACCAATGCGGTCAAGACCGGGGTTTTTGTTGGCGGCCCTTCCTGTTATGCAGAGAAGTCGCCTGTCCGTATGGACATGTTGATGCCAGCCAGCGGCTACCAAGGTTCTGATCATCCATCAGTCGATTTGAGACCGGTGGGCCTTGGCATTTTTAGCGGTGACGACAGTAATTGGGTGAACCCTTTCGGCTTCGCGGCCGCTTTCAGTGCTGACTCAGGCTGGGAGTCATGGACTGATCACATCCTGCAGATTGGTGGCGCCATTCTGAAGGAGGCTGAGGTTTTTTGATGCGGTTCGCGCTTTCGGCAAACCGTCTTTTCTCCGATGAGGCCTTCATGGCATGTTGGAGCCGACCCGCAGGAGTACAGTACCGTCATAAGATGCAGTGCGAAGATTCTCGTGACGTGGAAGTCCCTCTTACCATTGAGGAGGTCTCGGGGGATGCTGAAGAGCCTCCAGAGAAGAGGAGTCGAGAGGAAAAAGCCGACGATGGTATGATCCTTTCCCTTTCTTTTTCTGCTTCTCTCTTTTTTTTGTTCTTTGAGAGATTTTTGTTTAGATCCACTGCTTTCATTTCTTTTTCCAAAGGATGATGACTTGGTGATGCCTGAGGCCCCGGCCGATGAGGCGGCGACGGATCCAACTACGGCATCTGAGGAAGAGCCAAGGGACTCTGGAGTAGACCCAGAATCTTCTCCTGGTACGACTTCTTTACTTCCCCCTTTTTTTGGCATTTTCTTTTCTTTGCTAAATTTTACTGACGTTTCTCCCCCCCTTTTTTGTCAGCTGATTTGCCAGAGGACTCTGACGACTTCGAGCCATCCATGGATGTAGCTTTCTGCGACACTTCGGACGAGCTTATGGAGACAGAAAGCACTCCACCGGTCGTCGGAGAAGGTATTACATAGCAATAGTCTTGATAATAAGAAAAAAATTTTTTGACAAGATCATATTCATACCTTTCCTCTTCTGGCAGGTTGTGAGGCGACAGGAGAGGTTCCATTGTCTTCCTTGGAGCCGGAACAGGAAATATTGGCGGCTGGTCCAGAAGTAGAGGCCTCTTCTACCAGTTTTGATGCGGCAGAAGTGCAAAAACATGATGATATTCCATCTTCTGACGCTCCGACTGGGAAGAGTCTTTCGATTTATAGCCTATTACGATCTGACATGGGCAGTCAGTTAGTGGAGCACGGCGAGTCTTCATCTGGGCCCTCTCTTCAATTTGCGAAGAAGGTGTTGAAGAGTGTACTGAGTTCCTGGGTCGAGACTCTTTCTTCTGGTCATTTGGAAGCTGGCTTTGGCATGGTCAAGCATGTGCGAGACATCCTTGCTGACAGCGCAGAGGTTGGTCTGGATATCACCAATGCCAAGGCTTTCGTTGATGGAGTCATTGCACTGGGCGATAAGTGGAGCAAGACTAAGAACTCCCCAAGTGATGACTTTTTCAACGAAATGTTTCTGAAGCCTTCCAGCGAGGTCAAATCGGAAGTGAATGAGATTTTGAAGGCTCGGAAGCAGCTCGTTCGGGAGAGGAACGTCGCCGAACTGGCTGTTATCGAGCTATCAAAAGACCTGAGCCACCTCGATAAGGAGATCAACGAGACTAGGCAGCGTCTCGAGTTGTTGGAAAATAGACTGCTGCTAAATGGGCTGCTGTTCTTGAAGCTCGTGCCAGAGAAAGCACTCTGATCCGTCAGGTTGAAGAGGTTGACCGGAATCTCCGAAGAAAGACTCAGGAGCATGAGCGATGGCAACTTCTTTGGGAGGAATTCCCTCGTGCTGAAGATCGATCGCGGTTTTCTGCCGCATTTTATGGCGGCATCTTGAAGAAGCGTGGCCTGGAAGCTTTGGAGGCTGAGGCCAAAAGTCTGCTCGAGGACCTCAGTCTCTGGTATGGACTGAGCTTTTGAATTTCTTTTGTAACAAACTTTCTTCTTTCATTTTTTTTGGTACCTCCATGTATAAACATTTTGGCACTCTATTTTTTTGTTTCCCCTTTTTCTTCTTAAATTCTTTTTGTTGAAAATAAGCAAAAGTTGGATGGGAATGTTTGTTTGAAAATCTTGATCAAAAGGTTATCATGTTGTGAAAATCTTTTGTCAAAAGTGTTGTTTTGGCATGAAAGCCAGATTTTGTGGCACAAAGCCTGGTTTTTGATGGCTTGAAAGCTGAAAATTTTGAGGTGGCATGAAAGCCGATTTTGGTGCGTGAAAGCCAAATTTTGGTGGCGTGAAAGCCGATGTGGCATGGAAGCCGATTTTTGGCATGAGAGCCGATTTTTTGTTTTTGGCGTAAAAGCCGGATTTTGGCATGAGAGCCGATTTTTTTGTTTTTGGCGTAAAAGCCGGATTTTTGGCATGAGAGCCGATTTTTTTTTGGCGTAAAGCCAGATTTTTTGAAAACCAAGTTTTGTTTTGTTGGCATGAGAGCCAGATTTTGTTTTGATTTTTGGCGTGAAAGCCGATTTTTGGCTTGGAAGCCGAGTTTTTTGGCGTAAAAGCCGAGTTTTTGGCGTAAAAGCCAGGTTTTTGGTTTTCAAAAATGCAAGTATCGACTAAGAGTCGCCTCCCTGCTGAATGGTATTGCAAGTATCGATGGAATGTCGCCTCCTTGCTCATTCGGTTGCGAGTATCGATGGAATGTCACTTCCTCGCGAAGTTGGGTGCAAGTATCGACTAAGCGTCGCTTCCCTGCTTTTTCTTCAAAAATTTTGTTTTGCGGGTATCGATGGAATGTCGCCTCCCCACGATTTTTGAAATTTGAGGTTTTTTCGAACCTTTGTTTTTCTTTTGACATTTGGGTTGTGGATATCAACTGGAATGTTGCGTCTCCACGATTTTTGAAATTTTGCAAGTATCAACGAGGTGTTGCTTCCTTGCGATTTTGAGGTTTTGGAAGTATCGAATGGGGTTCGCATCCTTCCAATGAGTTTTTGTGAGTATCGACTTGACATCGCTTTCCCGATTTTTGTTTTTAGACACGAGGGTCGTAAATTTTGACCTAAAACCATTTTTGGCGGTAAAAGGTAAGGCGGACTAGGGTGGAAATTCCTAAGTCCTGATTTTTGTTTCAAACCAAGAATTTTGGGTTCAAGGATCGAAATTTTTGGTTAAGTTTGGGAAGAGGCTCCTAAACTTAGATTTTCGGATTTTGATTTCCTTTTGAACATTGAAACGATGAAAGTAAGCATTGTTTTGAAAGTTCAACATAAAGGTGAAAATTCCAAAAGGAGTAGGTTTGACGAGCAAGTACCTAGAAATAGGCTTTGGCCTTGCAGGCGTCGCTCTGACCCAGTGGAGGAAGTCTTCAAGGGTAGTACCGCTTTAAGAACTTGCCGTTGATGGGCAGCATACATCTATCACCTTCCATGTTTAGAAGTGCGTATGCGCCATTGGAGAAGACTTTGTCGATGACGAAGGGTCCCTCCCATTTTGGTTCAAATTTGCCTTTGGATTTGTGAGCGAAAACCATCGGCCTTTTTACCGCAAGAACCAAGTCACCCTTTTTGTGGGCGTGTTGCCTGACCTTTTTGTCGAAAGATCCAGCCATGCGTGCTTGGTAGAGCTCAATGCTTTGGAGTGCCTCGAGCCGTCTCTCATCGAGATTGTCCAGCTCTTGGAGTCTTAATTTGACATTGCTTTCTTGCGTCATGTCATTTTGTAGAGATACCCTTAAGGAAGGAATTTGTACCTCTAAAGGGACAACAGCTTCGCATCCATAGACCAAGGAGAATGGCGTGCTATGGGTCGGTCCTCGAACGGTGGTTCGGTAGGCCAACAAAGCTTCGGATAGTTTGTCGCCCCAGTCCCTTTTGTGGCTAGAGACCATTTTCTTGAGAATTTTGCAGAGTGTCTTGTTGAAGGCCTCTGCCAGTCCATTCGCCGCCGGATTGTACGGAGTTGAAGGACAACTTTGGATTTTGTATTTGTCGCAGAACCTGTAGAATCTGTGATTACGGAATTGTGGTCCGTTATCATGGACGAATCTTTTAGGTATGCCGAAGCGACAAATGATGTTGGTGCACAAGAACTGAAGGACTGATGAGGTCTTCATTTCATTGAGCGCAAAAGCTTCTGACCACTTGGAGAAATAATCCGTAGCGGCGAAGATGAAGCGATGACCTTTGCTTGACGGAGGGGAGACAGGACCTACGATGTCCATACCCAGGCTTCGAAAGGCCATGAAATTGCTGTAGGATGTAGCCATTCTGGAGGCATGTGGACATAGTCTCCATGAACTTGGCATTGTTGGCAGCGTTTAGCAAATTGCATTGCGTCAGCTACCATGGTAGGCCAATAATAACCTAACCTTTTTATCTGATCGTAGAGCTTTGGACCAGCCTGATGAGCTCCACAAAGACCAGCATGCACCTCTTTGAGAGTTTCTTTAGCTTCTTGTTGTGATAAGCAGCGTAGAAGTACTCCATTGTAGGATTTTTTGTAGAGCATCTTTGAAGGAATGTCCATATGAAAGTTTGGGGTTCGTCTTTGAACACTTACCCGTTCTTTTGGATCTTCAGGCAGGATTCCGAACATAATATAATCAATGAACGGATCCCTCCAGTCGCCGATCGGAGGTCTGAGGATGGAGATCCGACTTCCAACCAGTTGGTGGCACTCAGCAACTGCTTGGTGTGTATTGAGGGGAGGGAGGATCCTTCTCTCATACACTGTAACTTGCATGTGTTCTCTTTCTTGGACCGCCATAGAGGCGGCGAGTCCAGCCAGGGCATCTGCATGGATGTTTTCGCCTCTACGAATGTGGGTGATATGACAGATGTCAAATTTTTGCCGAAGTGATTGCGCCTTGTTGTAGTAAGGCAACAGATCAGGCTTCCTGATTTCAAATTTCTGATTCATCTGGTTGACGATCAGTTGAGAATCCCCGAAGGCTTCTAGCACTGTGATGCCGAATTCGAAGGCGAGTTCCAATCCTACAATCAGGGCTTGGTACTCAGCTGCATTGTTTGAACATGGTTCCAGTAGCGAGAAGGCGTGTGGAATCATGTATTTGTCGGGACTAACAAAGAGGATGCCAATCCCTGATATTTGATTTCCTTTTTCACTTGTCCTGGTTGCACTGTCGAAGTACATATCCCAGGAAGCATTTGATAAGGAAGCCTCCACGTTGTAGACTGACTCGTCTGGGAGATCATCCCTGAGTGGAGAATTTTCAGGCAACGGATGCTCTGCAAGAAAGTCTGCCAGAGCTTGACCTTTGATTGCTTTTTGTGGTACATACCTAATATCAAATTGTGACAGGAGGATAGACCATTTTGCCAGTCGGGCATTGAGGGAGCCTGCTTTTGTGACAAGGACCTTCAGGAGATTGATCCTCGAGATCAGGTATACTGTGTTGGACAGCAGATAATGACGTAGCTTTTGTACAACAAACATCACTGCAAGACATTCTTTTTCGACTGGAGAGTAGCGATGCTCTGCACCTACCAGCATGCGGCTGAGATATTATAGAGCAGCTTCTTTTCCCTCGTGATTTCCTTGTGCAAGTAGAGCTCCCAAAGAGTGGTCGAGGGCTCTTGTGTATAAGATAAATGGTTTTCCAGTTGTGGGGGCAGCTAGTACTGGAGGTTTGGTCAGGTATGACCTGATGTCTTGGAACGCAGTTTCGCATTCAGCATCCCAAACAAAGTCCACGCCCTTTTTCATTAGGCGGGAGAATGGACGGCATTTCCCTGACAGGTTGGAGATGAACCGTCGAATGTATGCCAAGCTTCCTTGAAGCCCTTTTAACTGTCTCAGGGTTTTTGGGGATGGCATTTCTAGGATAGCCTTGACTTTGATAGGGTCAAGCTCTATTATCGCTTTCCGAACTACGAATCCGAGGAACTTACCCGATGATACACCGAAGAAGCATTTTAGGGGATTCATTCGCAGTTTGTGCCTGCGTAGTCGGAGGAAGACTTCTCGAAGATCTTTGAGATGGTCTTCTTTCCTTTTGCTTTTGACGGCGAGGTCATCAACGTAGCATTCGACCGTCTTATGCTGCATATCTTGGAATATCTTCATCATAGCCCTCTGATATGTCGCACCAACATTTTTCAGACCAAATGGCATTACAGTGTAACAATACACGCCAAATGGGGTCCGAAATGATGTGTGTCTTTCATCTTCAGGATGCATTTTTATCTGATTGTACCCAGAGAAACCATCCATGAATGTCATCCGCTCGAATCCACAGGTGTTGTCGATCATTACCTCCGGTATGGGGAGCGGAAATTCATCTTTAGGACATGCATTGTTCAGGTCTCTATAATCAATACAGACCCTAATCTGCCCATTTTTCTTTGTCACTGGGACGATGTTGGCCAACCATTCAGGATGCTGTTCCTTGCGGATGAAGCCAACGTTTTTGAGTTTCTGAACTTCTTGTTCAATTTTGTCCATTATGTCAGGACGAAATCTTCTTTGGCCTTGTTTGACAGGCTAGATATCTTTTTGTAGATTGAGTTTGTGAACTGCTATTTTGGGGTCTAAACCAGGCATTTCAGCGTAAGACCATGCAAAACAATCAACAAACTCACGAAGAAAAGCGATATACTCGGGTAACTCATCATCCTTCATATTCTTGCTTATGAATACAGGAGTGGGCTATCTGGCGTTCCCAAGTCTATCTTTTGAACAGAATCTTCTGTTGGAAGACTTGAAGGTGGTTCCTCCATAATATTTTCAGAGGCTTCCAACTCAACAAGACCTTTCGGAGTTTCAAAGATATTCTCAGACCAAGGCTGTGCTTCTGACCATGGGTCTTCTTGATCGGCACTCTTCTCAAGACTTGCTATGAGATGGTTCCAATCACCTGTTGAAACTGGATCGAAGTATGGCACTTCTTTTGGAGATGATGGTTCTTCTGGACCAGAAGACTGTGCATCTGTATCATCGGACAATTCCTCTTCATCATCAGAGAAATCGTACCAATTGGAGGAGCTTCCTGGATCCTTGACGGGTAACTCTTCAAAGAGATATCCAGGGAGATCAATATCTTCATAGACACGAGATGTTGAGGCTTCGTCGGCCAAACGACTTTGTAGCCTTTGGGTCAACTGTCTCATGGGAGCATCAGGGTCGTAACCCAGTCCGTATGAAGACTTTTCTATATGACGATAGAGTTTCCAATCCCCCTGCTGGCTGTAACGCCCCACCCATACCCATGCATGATATTGTCCGCTTTGGCCCACTGGCCTCACGGTTTTGCTTCTGATGGGCCTCAACCCATCAAAAGGCCTCATGCTAAGTTAATACGGGGTTTGACTTATAAGCCCAGGGTCAGGACTTGGATATTTCCAATGCAGGCTAACGGAGACTCACCGTTTGAAGCCCGTGGTTGACACGCTACGCCCCGTGGTTAAGGGTGCCGCCCGGACCAAGTTGTCACATTCTCCCCCACCGGAAATAGAGCCGTCCTCGGCTCTGATACCAACTGTCACAACCCCGCGCAACTGAGCATGAAATCTTTTGATGGGTTGAGGCCCATCAGAAGCAAAACCGTGAGGCCAGTGGGCCAAAGCGGACAATATCATGCATGGGTATGGGTGGGGCGTTACATGATGGTATCAGAGCAGTGGTTGGTTTCTCAGGGTAAAAATTGTAGAAACCATAGGACGCGTGTGAGGATTCCATTAGTCAGTAGGTTGGCTTGGTAGTTCTTTCTTAGCATTGTATTGTTAGCTTGGGGCATATTGGAACTAACCTTGAATGTTTTACAGGACGATGGCTGGTAGACCCACCCGATCTAATAACGGACCACCGCCAGAGGGCAGTTCTTCTCAGAGTGGCCCAGAAAATCAATTTCATCAATTCATGGCAGCATTCATTCAATCTCAGAAGGATATGGCTGAGCAGAGCCTGAAGCAGAATGAGGATCAGGCTGTCTTTCAAGCACAGATGCTTGAAGTGGTACAGAAAGTGGGCCAGCCACAGGCCAAGGAGTATGATTTGAATGAGCTGGTTGAGAAATTCAGGAAGAGGTTTCCACCAGAGTTTCATGGCATTGAGGACCCCGCTGTGGCAGATGAGTGGGTGGTACAGATGGAGAAGATCTATGAGGTGTTCCGTTGCTCAGGGATTCAGCAGGTGCAGTTGGCAGCCCACATGTTCCGTGGGGTAGCAGAGAGATGGTGGAAGACCATCAAACACCCTTATGAGGCTATTGCTGAAGATGTAGCTTCGACGACATTCACCGAGCAATTTCAGAAGAAGTTCATCCCAGAGCATTACAGAGATCAGAAGATGGAGGAGTTTGAGAGACTGGTACAGGGTGACTTACCAGTGCAGGATTACGAGATTGCCTTCACCCAGCTATCTAGATTTGCTGAAAGTCTGATTCGGCCTGAATCAGAGAGAGTCCGGAGATTTATCAAGGGACTGCGGGCAGATATTAAGTTGCAAGTCCAGCGAAGCAGATTGACTGACTACGATGAAGTGGTCAAGGAAGCATACTGGACAGAGGAGTCCCTGAAGGAGGTGATAGCACTAGAGCAGCAGAGGATTCTAGCACTGATTCCTCCTCCTAAGCCTCAAGGCTCTTCTTCTTCGCAGTATTATCAGCAGTCAGCACCTAAGAGGCCACGGTTTGAGCCAGCACCTAGGCAGCAGTAGCAGCGCCTTTCTTGCGTACGTTGTGGAGGGAACCACTATGCCCGTGAGTGCAGGAAGCAATCAGGGGCTTGTTACCATTGTGGAGACCCAGGGCACAAGGTTCGTTTTTGCCCAGGGATGACAGGAGTGGCAGCACCAGCATACCAGGCTCCGGTGCCCAGGGCACCATACCCTGCGCAGCCTTTGAGACAGATGCCTCCTGCACAGGCTAGGCCACAGCAGCAGCAGCAGCAGCAGCAGGTGATTGTTAGACCACCTCAACCTCCATATCAGCGCCCTCCAGTACCTCAGCAGCGGTATCAGCAGAGACCCCTGGCACCCAGATTCCAGGGTCGTGGTCAGAGGCCCCCTCAGCAACAGTATCACCAGCAGCGTCCCCAGCAGGCAGGGAGAGCTTATGCCTTGACACATGAGGAAGCGGAAGCTGCGGGGAATGTCATTGAAGGTACACTTTTAGTTTGTGGATTTGATGCCAAAGTTCTATTTGATCCTGGATCCACACACTCTTTTGTTGCACCAGCATTTGCACTTCGTTTGGGGGAGGATAAGGAGATACTACCCTATGATTTAATGGTAGCTACCCCTGTAGGTAGACATGTACCTTGTAATGTAACCTTCCCTAGGTGTAGTATTCAGATTGGAGAGGTTAAGTTAACCATCAGTTTGATCATCTTACCGATGGCGGAGTTCGATGTGATTCTTGGAATGGATTGGTTGGCAACTAACCGGGCAGTGTTAGATTGCTTTAACAAGACTGTCAAGTTGCAGAATGCAGACCGTAGTGTTGAATTTACTGGAGCTGAAAAGCCCATTTCCACACGGTTGATTTCTGCATTGAAGGCAGAAAGGTTGATGAGGAGTGGTTGCGAAGGCTTCATCGCATTTATTGCGGAAGACAAGGAGCCCAAGTCTGTTGAGGAGATTCCAGTGGTGCGAGAATTCCCGGATGTGTTTCCGGAGGAGATTCCTGGTTTGCCACCTCTTCGTGAGTTGGATTTCATGATAGAATTGCAGCCAGGGACAGCACCTATTTCGAAGGCCCCGTATAGGATGGCACCAGCAGAATTGAAGGAGTTGAAGACTCAGATTGGAGACCTTCTGGATAAAGGTTTCATCAGACCCAGTGTTTCACCGTGGGGAGCTCCAGTGATTTTTGTGAAGAAAAAGGACGGGACTATGAGAATGTGCATAGATTACAGACAGTTGAATCAGGTCACTGTCAAGAACAAGTATCCGTTGCCAAGGATAGATGAGCTTTTTGATCAGTTGCAGGGAGCACAATTCTTTTCGAAGATAGATCTGCGTTCCGGGTATCATCAATTGCGAGTCAGGAATGAGGATATTCCTAAGACTGCATTCCGGACGAGATATGGTCATTTCGAGTTTCTCATGATGCCTTTCGGATTGACCAATGCTCCAGCAGTGTTTATGGCATTGATGAAGGTGTTTTCTCCTTTCTTGGATTAGTTTGTGGTAGTCTTCATTGATGATGTGTTGGTGTATTCAAAGACTAAGGAAGAGCATGAGCATCAATTGAGGGCATCTTTGCAGCTTTTGAGGGAGAACCAGTTGTATGCCAAGTTGAGCAAGTGTGAGTTTTGGTTGGAGCAAGTGGCATTTCTGGGTCACATTATCTCTAAGGAAGGGTTGACAGTGGATCCTAAGAAGATTGCAGCAGTTGTTAACTGGAGTAGCCCGAGGAATGTAGCGGAGATTCGTAGTTTCCTTGGATTGGCAGGCTATTACAGGAGGTTTGTGAAGGGATTCTCTACTATAGCATCTCCTTTGACTAAGCTGACGAGGAAGGATATTCCGTTTGTATGGACGGAAGGGTGTGAAAGGAGTTTCCAAGAGTTGAAGACCAGATTGACTACAGCACCCATACTTGCTTTACCCGCTGGAAGTGGAGGATTTGTGATTTTCACAGATGCATCAGGGGTTGGTTTGGGATGTGTTCTCATGCAGCATGACAAGGTGATAGCATATGGTTCGAGGCAATTGAAGGATCATGAGAAGAAATATGCTACACATGACTTGGAGCTTGCAGCAGTTGTGTTTGCATTGAAGCTGTGGAGACATTATTTGTATGGTGAGAGATTTGAGGTGCATACAGATCACAAGAGTCTGCAATACATGTTTACACAGGGTGATTTGAACAATAGGCAGAGAAGATGGATGGAGTACATAAAGGATTATGATTTTCCGATCAAGTACCATCCAGGGAAGGTGAATGTGGTAGCAGATGTTCTTAGCAGAAAGGCAGCATTCAGTGGATGTATAATGCCCGAATGGAGATGGATGGAGCAGTTCAGAGACATGGATGTTGAAGTCTGGACAGTTAATGAGAAAGTCCTGGTTGCTGCTATGGGAGTTTGGGAGCCAGAAATTGTTAACCGGATCAAGGAAGTTCAGAAAGATGATCCAGAGTTACAAAGAATCATCGAGCATGTAGATGACAAGCCAGAATTCAGATTGATTGATGGAATTCTGTACTGCAAGGATAGGTTGTGTGTGCCTGATGTTCAAGACATCAAGTCTGAGTTGATGACAGATGCGCACCACACCAGATATTCTATTCACCCAGGGAGTACCAAGATGTATCAGAATCTGAAGAATCATTATTGGTGGGTGAAAATGAAGAAAGAGATTGCAGAGTTTGTATCAAGGTGTATGACTTGTCAGCAAATTAAGGCAGAGCATATGAAGCCTCCTGGCTTACTTCACCCATTGGAGATTCCACAATGGAAGTGGGAGAATATCACCATGGATTTCGTGTCAGGGTTGCCTAATACCAAGAAAGGCAACGATGCTATTTGGGTGATTGTGGATAGATTGACAAAGTCAGCTCATTTCTTACCCTTCAAGACTGGTCAGTTTATGGACAAGATGACTAAGTTGTACAGGGACAATATAGTCAAGTTGCATGGAGTTCCTAAATCCATAGTATCCGATCGAGATACTAAGTTTGTCTCTCGGTTTTGGTCTACTTTCCAGTCATCTATGGGTACCCAGTTGAAGTTCAGTACAGCTTACCACCCTCAGACAGATGGACAGTCAGAGCGTACCATTCAGACATTAGAAGATCTTCTCAGGGCATGTGTTTTGGATTTCAAGGAGAGTTGGGATGAATGTTTACCTCTATGTGAGTTTGCCTACAATAATAGTTTTCATTCCAGTATTGGTATGGCACCATTTGAGGCATTATATGGACGGAGATGCAGAACTCAGGCATGTTGGGAAGAAGTTGGAGTTAGGAGTTTTCATGGCCCCTCAGAGATAGCTGATTCTAGTGAGAAGGTCCGGATTGTGCAGATGAGAATGAAGGAATCCAGAGATCGTCAAAAGAGCTATGCAGACAAGAGGCGGAGACCTTTAGAATTTCAAGTTGGAGATATGGTGTTCCTGAAGGTTTCCCCGATGAGAGGTGCTGTCAGATTCGGTCAGAAAGGGAAGCTTGCCAAGAGGTTTGTGGGACCGTTTGAGATCCAAAGCAAGGTTGGAGACGTGGCCTATCGTTTGGTGCTACCGCCAGAGTTAGCGGGTGTGCACAACGTGTTTCATGTCTCGATGCTTCGGAAGTAGATCCCAGATCCCGCACACGTGTTGCAGCACGAGCCACTTCAGCTTCAGGCAGATGTCACGTATGTGGAGCGACCAGCGCAGATCATCGACACTAAGGAGGTAGTGTTGCGTACTAAGACCATTCAATGGGTTAAGGTACAGTGGGAGAACCACGGTTCAGAGGAAGCTACGTGGGAGCTGAAGGATCAGATGCAGAAGGCGTACCCCTATCTTTTTCCAGATGAGGTATGTTTAGGCATTTGGGGGACCAAATGTTCAATTATTTGTGAGAGATGTAAGGTCTGTGACCTTACTGGGTCAGTTTGGGCCCAATATCCGACCTGACCCGTTTAAATGCATATTTATTTTAATTAATTGTATTTTAGATATTTAAGTGGGTTTAGATTTTGAGCGAGTTTCTTTTAGTATTAGAATAGTATCTGCGAAGTTTCGTGCAATTCGGAGTTCGTTTGATCATAGTAGGGGGGTAGTTTGCAATTTAGGGAAAATTGAGTATTTTTCGAAATATTCCAAACGCCGTGATTTTTGGGTTCGTTGGAAAGATCTCGTCGAATAGATCAGTTTTGCCTCTTGACTCGTCGCGATCCGATGATCAGAAGACCTTCAAGTGGCCCATTCTTTACCGGGCCCACTTAAGGGATAATTAAGTCTTTTTCCCCTCCCTCTTCTTCTTAATCGGTGCCAAGCCCTAATCTCTTATTCTATTCTCTGCAACGAAAAACAAACAGCAGCCCAGTTTCTTCTTCTTCCTTCCTCAAGCCAGAACTCCACCCAAGAAAGCTTCTTTCGAAGATCTGATCCGGTAGATCTCAATCTCTAACTCCCCTCTTTCTTCCGGTACAACTTCCGGTAAGCTTCCTCTCTTTTCATATTTTCTTTAATCTCCCTTTTGGTTAGATTTAGGTTAGATCTGAATTATTTTCTTTCCATTGTTGTTCCTGGTATGTTAGGTTTCGTTCTGTCGGGTTAGATTTGTGATTTGGGGGTAGAAAGGCTTCTCCTCGAAAGTCACCCATTTCTGATATTTCTTCCGGTTGAGGCAAGTAGATTCGCAATTACATATTAAACATGCTTGTTGTTATATTTGACTGTTGTATACATTCTGTAGATTTACCCTTTTAATTCCAAGCGTGTTCCTGTTTAATTTGAGAAATGTATATTAGGTTAGAATCTTGGAATTGAATGGAATTGGTAAAAATTGGGGGTAATAGAATGCATTGTGTGGAATGAGGTTGGAATGGAGTTTTGGAGAGAGCAGGAGGCTCTTCTGATGTAGAAATGGCCTCTGGAAAGGTCTGAAAAAGAAAGGAGACAGATTGGGTTCGGAACAGTTCAGAAAACCCTCTGAACTCGTGTTTTCCGTGCAGGCCGGTCGACCGCGCTAACTGGCCGGTCGACCGAGCTCCTTCAGCCGGTCGACCGGGGACACTACCCGTGAGCCGGAAAAGGTTTCGGTTAGAAAACCAGAGAGCTGGTTTTCGCAGGCCTCTGTAGGTCGACCGGGCCCACCTGGCCGGTCGACCGAGCCCTTTGGCCGGTCGACCGCGCCTATACAGCCGGTCGACCGCGTCTGTGCAGCAGGTCGACCGAGGACACCTTGTTGGTCAACTGCGGGCTACCCTAATGGAACTAAACATGCCTTGTTTCTTTTGGATGGAAACTAAAACTCAGATTTGGGCCTTAGATGTTGGAAACCATGAGCCTATTATCACTTGACCATAAATGGGAATTAAATCGAATCACGTTGCTTGGTGTGAATTCGATGGTTGTCTAAGTATTCGGGTATTACATGTATTGTAACCGATTGCATATGGAAACTGAAGCGACCAATGCCTTACATTATTGTACACCAAGGGATTTCCCTCGTAGCATTGTCGATCCGAATTCCATATGTACTCTGTTAGGATATGTTGGATACAGGGATGACAACATTTTACTTATGAATGGATTGTAACTTCTCTTTGATTCATGAATCGTATCCGTTGTAAATTTACCTTGTACACTCTTGACATAAAATACCTAATTAAAGGTGAAACATATATTCTTATAGAATTAGGACTTAGACCTAACTTAGAATGTATCGTAGGAACCTTGTCTTGTATGATAAACTTGACTGGCTAGAAATGAAAGGGGGTTATCACGTGTTGGAAATCTTGTATTGTTTTGATGAGATAACCCCAGGATCTTGTCTTGTACATTGGAACTAGCCAGACTTGCTTGTCTTGTTTGTCCTTGTGTCAGAACCACTTTAGGATTTGTTTGCATATCATGGCCATCTGCAGTATGGGGTTTAAAACGACGAACCGGTTACTCGGTTGTCGGGGATGGGCAGTCGGCGTAGGACGGCGTCCATGGCGTAGAATAGCTGGGAGCGGGCATTGGACCGTGCTGTTATTCCCAGGACCGGGAGCTAGGATCCTACTGGAGCCGGACTTTGGTATCAGTAGTCTTGTACTCGTACGGACTTGTATGGATTGTTACTGGTACCCCGGGAGGTGGCATAGGACATCCTCAGAGTCTCCCTCTTGTCTTGTTCTTGTTTTGCATTGCATGGATAGTGGTTATTGTTAGATGATTGTTAGGAATTCTTGCTGTTGACTCCACTTATACATATTCTCGCTTTATGCCTAGACTTGCTATCATTGTATTCTCATGATGATTACCTGTTATTATTCTGTATTTGATACATGTCATATTTATTATGTTTTGCTTATCTATTGCTCAACATGTTGTTGACTTTGTTTCCTTGGTGTGCAGACACATCAGGTGATGCCTACCTCTACGAGGAGCAGGCAGGTGAGGAGATCCCAGAGGATCTCCAACCAGTCGAGGAGGCACGAGAGTGGCGTGCCGATGACGTAGAGTAGCGTCATCATTGCCCGGCACAGGAGAGAGTCACGGGGAATTAATTATAGATTCTTTATTCTTTATTTTCCCTCGTTGGAACTTTTTAGACTCATTGATTTGATTCCTTTTATTGGCCTTAGTTATTTGGGATGACCAATGTAATAATTAACTTGATTCTAGATGTTTTATCTCTTTCTGTCAACTTTAATTATATATTGATGAGATATTATCCTCTGTTCAGATTTCCATGTGTATAGAGTTTTATGAACTCAGTATTTAATGAGTTGAAAAGAGGCATGAAATGTATAATCCTGACCGCGGACTACGATCCGTGGGCCCAAAGGACAAAATTTTTAATTAGTCCTAAAAATTCACTCTCCGGATCCGGTTATTTCTTTAATCGGGTTCGGGGGACGTGACACTGGCCGTTTGTCAAGGGTGGGCTCCAATGGTACGAGAATACCGCGGCCACCTCCCAAGCCGATTGGATTTCGAGCGTCATAGCCCATTTTCTTCATGATAGCTTGCGCCATTGGACTATACAAGGATAGTTGTGGCATACCTTCATTTTGGAAAGGCTCAAGCGAAGAGTTTGATGAAGAAGCCACCGACCTGTGGAAAAAGATCGACTTTTCTTTTGGTGAGGTTGTCGGCACAACGAAGGAAGCTGATGTTGGATCATTTATGCCAGTAGGTGCCTCCAATGGAGTGAGAGCAGGTTGAGCTTGCTGAGTATCAGCTTGGCTTGATGACGTGTCATCTTTTGTCTCTGAATCCGAATCTATGTCTTGCATAATAGACACAAAGGAGATGACAAACTTGCCCCCAGGCTTTTGTTTGGTCTTCTTTGCCTTGGTAGTGATCACCAGCGGCTTTGAAGACTTGAGGGAGACAACAAAGAGAGATTGGTTGATCTCCTTGGTTTTGCCGGATGGTTGATTTTCTTCCGGTGATTGCTGAGGAGCCTTGCCTTTATCTTTCTGGAGATTTCGGCAAAGGATGCTATTTTTTTCTCCTTTTCTTCGTTTTCATCTTTGTACATCTGCGAGTCTGCAAAATGGACTTCTTTGCCTTTGAAAGGCTTTTTGTCCGCAAATACCCGATGTACCAAGCCGTCGTCGCCAACAAACTTGATGCACTGATGAAGAGTTGAAGGAACAACACCACTCTTGTATCCAGGGGCGTCCGAGAAGGATGTTGTAGCATGAGGGGGTCTTTATTGCATATACAGTGACTTCAGAGATAAGATCACCGATTTGCAACTTGAACCTAATCTTGCCGATAGGCCTCTGAGCGCTTCCATCGTATCCAAAGATAGACAGGGATGTGTGACTCAGCTTGCTAGGCGGGATGCCCAGCTCTTCGAGTGCCGAAGTAGAGATGAGGTTGAGGGCAGAACCCGGATCGATCTGTACTCTGTGTATCGGCATCTCTTTGATGTACCCTGTAAAGTATAAGGGCCGGTTGTGCTTTGTTTCGCCTAGTAGGAGGTCTTCCTTAGTGAAGGCGATAGTTGCACTTGCTGCTTTTTGAACTAAGAGGCAATCATTGCAAGATCCCTCAGTCTTCTTCTTTTCTCCTTTTGAAGAGGTATTTGATTTTTTAACCCTATAGTCCATTTCAATTTGTAGGACTTGTGGGGCATGCTTGTCGATATCCACATTCAGTCTTTGCAGTTCTAAAATGAGACTATCACGAGTTTGGGGAGACATTCGTAATAAGTCTAGGATGTGCAGACGTGCAGGTATGTGTCTAAAGTGCTCAATCAAGTCATACTTGAAAACCTCCTTAGGGCCTGCATTCTCATTATTGTTGCCACTTGGGGCGCTTACATTCTGTCCCGAAGGATTTACATAAGAAGAAGAAGTTAGATTGTAGTTTTTGTGGTAATCCCGGCCAGAGCGGGTACCTTTACCAACTTCGAGAGCTTCTAGAGACGGTTCTTCATTCGGAAGTCCACCATTGGGATTGAGGGGCTGATCCTTTTCATTTGCTGAAGATGCTTCCGTGTCAACCTTACCATCCTCAGTGATTGCATTGCATGGAGCATTTTCCGGGAACAAGTCCTGAACAACGTCCAGCAATTTGTCTTTTTTGTTTACAATTTCATCGGTCCAGACATCACCCATGAGGTTGGGCATCTGGGACCAGTTGACTAGGTAGACTTCATCGGTAGAGACGTCTTCAAGGTAGTCAGCCAGAAGAGGTCTGTACTCTGATGTGACAGTCTCAGAAGACGAAGGTTGAGAAGATGCCATCTCCGAGGTAGTAATATCAGAGGATATACTACCTGATGTAGTATGGGAGTTTGTGGCCTCGGCAGATGAAGCTCCAGAGGCGCTGTCGTCTCGAACTATCGCATTGCAAGCAATAGGAAACGTCTCCGGAGCGGATCGTTGGGAGTCAGATTCATCCTCTGATGTAAGGGGATCATCCACCCAGCAGTTTTCTTCATTTTCAGGAGTTACTGGAGGGGACTCCTGTAGATTTTTCGGGACCACCAGTTCTGGATTGCGATGAAGCTGATTGATGTGATCTTGTCATTGCTCTATGGCAAGGCGCTGCAAGATCCTTGCATATTCTTCGAGATCAGGCATAGGAGCCAGATCTTCTTCTTCATCTACTCCTTGTGGTTCCTCCTGATCGGGATCTACCAGAGCATGGGCAGGTGCTGTGTCAACAGCATATTTTTGAACAACCTCTTGGTCTCCTTCATCATCAGACCAAGATCCCTGTGGTTGTAAAGGGTTATACCAGATCACCGGCATGAGGTGGGATTCGGGGATCCATTCCTCGTCGGAGAGGTATTCTCCTGTTTCGAGGGATTTCTCCCATTCATCGGTGTCACTGGCGGTGTCACTTGACTCGTACCCATCCATGGGGAATCCAATTACTGAATTGCAAGAGTATAATGCCCCCTGCATGTCTTCAGTCTTTAGTAGTAATGGCATGAAATCACGAAGGGTGAATTTCCTTGCCGGCCTCGAAGTCTCGGAAGGAGACTTTTCTGCTGCCCCCAGTGAAGGGGTAGGGGAAGTTTCTGTCTTTTCAGGAACTTCTTGTTTTGGTTGAGCTTTCTCCTACTGTTTAAGCTTGCGGAGTTGTCTCCTGGCTTGCCTTCGTTGTCGAGCGGTCGGCTTTGTTTTGACGATCTCCCAGTTTTCATCTTCCAGGAGATCGGGATGTACCCATGTGGGCTGTCCATCTGGTGTTGGGCACGGGACTAGCTCTTGGGATGTTTGAGCCATTTTTATCACCTTGAAGGAAGTAGTGACCTTCTTCGTTGGTGACTTTTGTGTTTGTCCATACGACACCATGTTGACGGAGGCAGATCCATAGTTTTTGTCAAAGGTGATGGCTCCGTTTTTCCACATCTCGTTGATCTTTTCTCTGACAACGAAGCATTGGTTGAGAGGATGCGAGATCATCTGGTGGTATGGACAGTACCGGGGATCGTTGGTTTTGCCAACATCTCCTGGTCTTTTGGGTTCAGGCAGGGTGAGCTTCCTGTTTGCCAAGAGAGCCTCGAAGATTTCTTCAACATCTTCATCGAATGGGTATTTCTTTTCTACTCGTTCTTTGAAGGCATCAGAGAGTTCACGTCTCTTACCTGCACCTTTGTTTTCAGCTTTCTTTGGTGGCTGCGGAGCTGACTTGGTTTGCACATTGAGAACCTCCTTTTTCTTTTGCTTCGAGGTTGCAATGGCGATCGGCTCTTTCTTTGATGATTTTTGACTGCTGAGGTCTTTGATCACCGTCTCAGCCTCCATCGATGCTTCTAGGAGTTCTCCCAGATTCTTTGATTTGTTGCCGATAATCATGGAGCGTATCTTTGCTCTCATGTTGTTACGGCAGATGTAGACCAGCGACGCTTGTGGTAGTACGTCTGAACATTTGTACGCCATTGCCTTCCACTTGTGAATGTAGTCGTATGTCGACTCATTCTCTCCCTGTTTTAGGCTGCAGAGTTGAGCCATAGTCACAGGATGATCCTCACCTTTGAAGTGAGTTAGGAAGCGTGTCTCCATCATGGCCCAGTTTTGGATAGAGTCCTCCTGAAGAGTGGAGTACCAATCAAAGGCCGTACCTTTTAGGGTACTTGCGAAGAGACGGATCTTGAGGGCGTCTTGATCCGCGATGGCTCCCGTCAGGATCTTGAAATGGATGACATGTTGTCTGGCCGAGCCCTTCCCCGTATATGTTTGGAGAGTGGGCTGTTTGAATTTGGTAGGAAACGGTACCGAGTCCATCCATAAGGGATATGGTGGCTTGATTTTGTGTTCCTTTAGTGAATCCTCTTCCTTTGCTTTGGCGAGGATATCATCAACGTCCTTCTTGGTAAGGGCGCGTGACTCATTTACCTCCTCTTCGTGGTGACTTGGAGGAGCTTCATTATTCAGTGGACGTTGGAGGGTAAGAAGTAAGTTCTCCATGAGAGCTTCTATCCTCTGTTGTCCCTGCTCCAGCTGCTGGATGCGTGTAGCTAAGTCATCTTGCGGCGGAGGCTGCTCAGCATTTGTGACTAAGACGTTCATCTTTCGAGAGTCGAATGAGGATATCGTCTTGGTGACTGAGCTAGAGCTCATTCTTTTGGATGAAGAGCTCGAAGAGTGATCGCTCCGGTGTCCTTGACTTGAAGGAGTGGGAGAATCTTCTCTATGTCTTCGCGCCCGGGAGACGTTGCGAGTCACCGGTCGCTTGACATGGAGTTTTGTTGCTGACTTCTGGCGCCTTCTGGTTTTGCCAACCATATGGACAGTGGCAACTTGGTTGGGTGCTTCTTTTTCGACCCATTTTTAAGAGACCTGGAGGGTGGAGTGCTGAGCTCTTTGCTTCTCTAGTCTCTTTTGCCGATACGCCGCGCGGCGACGCATTCGACGAGCGATTTGAGCTTCAGTTAGCTCGGGCTGTGCTCTAGCCACGAAGGAGGTGGTCCCTCGCGCGCAGCAGCCGAGCTTGTCTTCTTTGTAATTTGGCAAGGACAGGATCTGGATGCGGTCCTTAGCCTGTCGCAGAGAAGCTTTAAATTTGACGAGCTCAGCCCCTGTTGAGATGAAGGGCCGAGTTGCTGGAATACAGGCCTTGACAGGTTCTTGCTGAGGCCTGATGATGCACGACTTGACCCTGGGCTTATAGGAATAAGCCGGCTCGTGCTGAGTGGATTTTGTTTGGTGGAGGGCTAGTTTCTCCTCTTTCGTGTACGAGAGAGGGTAGAACCGGTTCTCCTTGAGCGGGGCCAGGTATGCTGGCCTTGCAGATCTTTGGGACCTTCTTTGTTTTGGAGAAGGTCTTGGAGACCAAGTCTTGAGGTAGACCTGGTTTCTTGCAGGCTTAGGTTTTGCGGGGTTGTCACGGGCTTCAGTCTTCTTGGCGATTGCCCTTGGTGTCACGGTAGTGACGCGCCCAGGGGCGGTTCTCTGCTTCTTGGCAGGAGTTGCTTCTTCTGCGGGAAGTGGGAAAAGGTCCCAGCGACCCAAAGACGATGGACCGGGGAGAGGAGGTCGACCCGGTGTCCTGTGTGTTACCGAAGGAAGTGACACTTCGGCCGCTGGCGAGGCGCTTAGGAGCGCATTTGTTTTGCTTCTCTTGAAGCATCAGCTGGTACTTGTTCTCGTCGAAGGTGATTGTCAGCGAAGCTGCCATGTTAGTTTTGAAAAACCTTTCTGAAACAAGACCGGATCCATTAGTAATCACAAGAATGTGGTGATCATAAATGGAAATAAACTATGGTTTTTTCTTTTCAATTTGCTCGAGGGGACAAGGCCCGGCCCAAGCAAGATGAAGAAGGCAAAAAGCCATAGAGTATACAATTGTTCTAAACGCGAGTATGAAAGGCTCAGAGTGAGCGTTCCAGTGACTGCTAGAAGCAATTGTGAACCTTAATTCAGATTACCGAGGAGCGAGGCTCACTCGAGGTAAAATGATATAAGGTTGGGAGTACAAATGTGTCGGTCGCGAATACAGTAGACCCAAGAGGGCGTACTAGCACCGCTAGGCACAGATGTTGTAAATCGCATCCTTGAAATGGACACGAGATGGGATTTTTTGAAAGGTCAAGGTTGGGTTCATAAAAGAGAGCAAATGGCACTCCGATCCGAAAACGTGCTCAACATTTCTGCGAGCACAGAGTCCGAAAGGGAAATAACCAGAATTTCTCGAATCTGGACCCAACAATGACGAAACTTTTTTTTTTTTTGGAAAAGTCAGGATCAGATTCATCAAAGAGAGCAAATGACGTTCCAACCCAAACACGTGCTCAACATTTCTGCGAGCACAGAGTCTGAAAAGGAAGAGATCAAGATTTCTCAAATTTGAACCAAAAATCGATAAATTTTTTTTTTTTTTTTTTTTTTTTTAGGGTTTGAGAATACATCGAGTTCTCACGATTCGTTCTTATGAAACCAATGTTGATAGATCAGCCCACAGGTAAGGGTAGGATTACTTAATGAACCCGTTTGGAGGACCCTTACCTAGAACAGCGTAGCTGTCTCCAAACTCTGGACAAGGCTTTTCTTAGGTCAACTTCGATCAAAGAACGCAATCGGTAAAACTTTCGTGTTCTCAAATGCATCCCCGTTGTTTTTTTTTTTTTATGGACTCATCAGAGAGAGCGAATGGTCCGTTCCCAGTCTGAACAGGGGCTCAAACAATTTCTGCGAGCCCTAAGTCAGAAAGGAAAAGAAAACCAAAATTTCTCAAATTTGGGTCCAAAAGAAAGAAGATTTTTTTTTTGAAAACCTGACAAGTTTGAAATCAGATTTTTTTTTTTGGAACTCACCAGCGAGAGCGAATGGCCCGTTCCCCGTCTGAAGAGGGGCTCAAACAATTTCTGCGAGCCCTAAGTCAGAAAGGAAAAGAAAACCAAAATCTCTCAAATTTGGATCCAAAAGAAAGAAGATTTTTTTTTTGAAAACCTGACAAGTTTGAAATCAGATTTTTTTTTTGGAACTCACCAGCGAGAGCGAATGGCCCGTTCCCCGTCTGAACAGGGGCTCAAACAATTTCTGCGAGCCCTAAGTCAGAAAGGAAAAGAAAACCAAAATTTCTCAATTTTGGATCCAAAAGAAAGAGGAAATTTTTTTTGAAAACCTGACAAGTTTGAAATCAGATTTTTTTTTTTTTTTTTTTTGGAACTCACCAGCGAGAGTGAATGGTCCGTTCCCCGTCTGAACAGGGGCTCAAACAATTTCTGCGAGCCCTAAGTCAGAAAGGAAAAGAAAACAAAAATTTCTCAAATTTGGATCCAAAAGAGAGAAGATTTTTTTTTGAAAATCTGACAAGTTTGAAATCAGATTTCTTTTTTCGAACCCATCAAAGAGAGCAAACGGTCCCTTTCCCAAAACAAAATCGTGCTCAAACATTTCTGCGGGCACTGAGTCCAAAAGGGAGGAGATCGAGATTTCTCAGATCTGAATTCAAAGAGCAAGAGAAGATTTTTTTTTTCGAGAAGGAGAAAGATTGGAAATAGACTTAAAGAAAGAAATTTCCAAAACAAAAAAAAAAATCCCATCTCAAGTTTTTTTTTTTGCGAGATTCAACATTGGCCGCCAACTAGAAAGGTGCCAAAGAATCTAAGTTCATGTTCTCAAATGAACGTGTCCCACCGGGTGTGCCAGCTTGATGGACCCGATTCCTCCCTCTCTACCGCTACCTCCGCCCCGGGTCTTTCGGGGTACAGCGGAGGGGAGGAGAAGAAAAGATAAAGGGTATTAACATCTTTTTTTTTTTGTACGGGTATGCCAATTTCACTTTTCTACTTGGAATTTAGAAACGGTGATCCGAAGATCCACCTTCACAAGTAGAAAGGGGAAATGAAACTTTTTCTAGTTTCTATTGCACACATATTTTAAGAAAAGAGACAAAGGTTTTTTTTGAATGCCGTGAAAGGCGATTTCATTTGTTGCCGTGAAAGGCGATTTTGCCGTAAAAGGCGATTTACAAGTCTTATCCGTTATGAAAGACAAGAATTGTGATTTTTGTCTCTAAAAGAAAAATAAAGTACAATAGAAATCAAGAAAAGGAATCTGACTTCTCATTCGATTGTGGGGACACGTTCAGATCGACGGTCGCGAGTCATGTATGGGCTCCTCCGTCGTCCATGAAGATGAGAACACGATGCTTGGATTCTTGGCTTGGCTTTCTAACCTCAGATTTTTAAAGGACAAAGACCAAGAGAAGGTCTTATATCCGATAAAAAACTAAGTAAACGGGCTGAAAAGCCACGTTTTAGCCATGTTGGTAGAAGAAGGGAGGTCCTTGGGGGGGGGGGGGGGTGGCCCCCCAAGGGTGCTTCAATCACCTTTTGGTGGTCTTTGCAGCAGAGTTGCAGGGCCTCTGGATTTTTTTGTCTTCGTCGGGGGGGAGAGCGAGAGCTAGATCCGGATCCTTTCCCTTTGGAATGCCCTCCTATTTATAGGCCTTTGGTAGCCATTTAGGAGGGTTTATGAGCATTGAATGCATTAATGCTCATAATGGGAGGAGTTACAAGTTTTTAAATTACTTGTTTTGTAACTCCTTTTTCCTTGAATTTGATTGGCCGATGGAGAATAATGAGCCTTTAATTGCCTTCAATCCCCATCATGGGAGGAGTTTCATGGCTTTAATGCCATAAATCCTCTGACTTGTAACTCCCATTTGCTTGCTTTTGATTGGGCCGTCCAAAATAATGAGTTAATGACCGCATTAACTTGTCATAAAATGGGTCATTTAACCTCATTAATTCGTCGCCAAGTCACTTGAAGAGTCGCGGGCCGCGCCGCGTCTTTTAGAATTCTTCTTGCGATGATCGCCGGTGGATCAACATGCTGTTTGATGTCGGATGGCGATGCAATTTCAGACATTGATTAATGTCAACGTGCCGGCAACATCTGTCCTGTCGATTTCACGATCGGGCGGGCAGAAAGTGTGCTTTCTTTGTCGGCCGGTTGGCGATTTCGAGGCATCTAATGATCATCCAATGATTTCGGCGGCGAATCCGTGATGTTGATGAAGATCGACGGATTTCATGCACGAAAAATCAGATTTTGGAAAAATCACAGGGGCCAATCAACTCGAAACGCGAAAAGTACCCGAAAAAAGGGGTTTCCGGCGACTTTTGGGTCGCCGGAAATTCCATGGTCGCCGGCGACCCTGGGCCAAGGTCGCCGGCGACGATGGGCCTTGGGCCCATTTTTTGGCCGCCTTTCGGTCGCCGTTTCTTCGCCGTTTTTCGATCTTTTTTCATTCTTTTTTCTTCTGTATTTTTCCTGACATTTCCCCTCATTAATTGGCCTGATTCTCTTGAAGAAAACCCGACAAGAAGCCACGCAAATCGGAGCACAAAGTTTCCTATTTTTCTCGAAAGCCGAAGACTTTGTTGTGCGGTTTTGCCGATTTTTTGTCAAGCATTAAAACTAGGCCAAACGATGTCGGAATGACCTGAAATTTGACGTGGAGCTTCTTGAGCAGTAGATAGGACCAACCGTAGGCTTTGGTTTGAGTTTTGAAGCCTTTTGGGGTCCCGCAAACGCTTGCCTTAATTTCGCCATGAGAGAAATGCCGAGCTTTGACTTGTGGTCAACCGATGTCCGATTGACCTGAAATTTGACAGGGAGCCTCCTGAGTAGTAAGTAAGACCAACCATGGGCTTTGGTTTGAGTTTTGAAGCCTTTTGGGGTCCCGCAAATGCTCGCCTTGATTTCACCTCGAGGAAAATGCCGAGCTTTGAAACTTGGCCACACGATGTCCGTTTGACCTAAAACTTGACAGGGGACCTATTGGAGTCATTTTGAGATGATCCATTAGCTCCAATTTGGATGCCATGATTCCGGGGTGCTCCGCCTCCGGTAGGCCTGTTTTTCCTTCCCAAGAGTTGATGAAGGGTCAAACGTTGTCCGTTTGACTTGAAATTTGGCATGGGGCCTTTTGGAGGTATTCTGAGACCATTCGTAGGCTCTGATCGAAGTTTTGAAGTCTTCGACACTGTCGTTGCCGGGAGCTCCTATCTGGCTGTCGGAGGAGTGAAGTTAGGCCAAGTGATGTCGAAATGGCCCGAAACTTCATGTGTACCCCTCTTTTGGCTGCTTTGAAGGATCTTGCAGTTTTTGTTTGATTCTGACAAGATTTGGTGCTTGAAGTGGTGCCTTCCTATTTATGGTAGGATGTGGCTCCATGTAGCTTTTGGTGTTGAAGGGACATAGTGACATTTTTGGTGTCAACGAATGCCCCCTCGAGGTACAGCGACAAGGTGCTCAGCTCTAGCAGTCGGTGTGCCTCGAAGAGAATTTGAAGGAGATCTTCTTGCTTGACCAAGAGTCTTGAGCGTTTTCTTTTGATGGAGTTGCTTTTTTTAGCTTCCAAGGGATTTCGCGGTAATGATAGGGGTCATGTACTGTCTCAAGGCAAGAATTTTGAAATGACATTTGGATATGGGTATTTGGTTTTGGGTTTTCTCTTTTAACCTTGTGAACCTAAAGGCTTTATGTGGCACATTAGGCGGTTAAGAAGGTTTTTTTGGTTTTTGACCTTGTGACCTAACAGGCTGTATGTGGCGAGTTAGGGGGTCGGGATTTTGGTTTTTGGTTTCGGCCTTGTGACCTAACAAGTTGTATGTGGCAAGTTAGGGGACCATGGTTTGGTTTTTGGTCACTCTTTGGGACAATTTTGGGTCCATTGGAGTGGTTTGGTTTTTTGTGGAATGTCAATTTCAAGATTGTGGCTTGATTTGGTGCATGGGGTTGGATGGTTTGGATTTCTTTTGGAAGCCCATGAAGCTTGGAATTTTTTGTACGGTCCAATCAACTCAAGAGAGGCATGGAACCATTTTTGTATGCTCTTGGTAAGAGAAATTTTGACTAAAAACCACTTTTAGTGCCTAGGTGGTCAAACCTGGCTCATATGGGCTAACCCATAGGACCTTAAGCTTTTAAAAATGGCTTAGATCTCATGTGGTGTCATTTTATAAAGAATATCTAAAAATATCCCTTTTGTGTAGAGAATATCTAAAAATATCCTTACTTGGAGAGAATCTCTCAAGTTTCCTTGATTTTGGGAGAGATTTTCTCAAAGTTTCTCAAATCCCCTTTCTTTTTTGAGAGAATTTCTCAAGAATCTCCTCTTTAGGAGAGAATATCTCAAATCTCCCTTTCTTTTAGGAAGTTTGCTAATTTTTAGCACTTACCTCCTTGCTTTTCTCCTCCTTTCCCCTTTTGGTTTGCTTTTTTTATAAAAGCAATGGAGATGGGTTTTCTTTCTCTTGTTGCTTTCTTTTTGCAAAAACCTTTAAGAGTGCTCCAAGATAAAGAATTTCTCAAGGATCTTCAAGTTTCTTCTTCTTCTTCTTCATGGCTTCAAGTAGGTCTTCTTTTTCCAAGAAAAACCCCATGTAGATGTAGAAAAGTTTCCTTTTCTTTTTTTTCTTCTTTTCTTTTCTTTTCTTTCTCTTTTTTTTTTTTGTTTTTTCAAGTGTTTTCTTTTCCTCTTTTGTTTTTTGTACACGTTCTCTCTCTTTTTTTTTTCCTTTTTTTTTACTCTTTTTTCGCTTTTTTTTTTTTTTTTTTGTGCTGTACGAACAGGTCCGTACGAACCTGGCCGTATAGCCACGTGGCCTGTGGGCCACGTCCCATGGGCCAACCCCTTGTTTTGTTTTTATTTTTCTTTTTTTTTTCTCTTTTTTTTTTCTTGAAGAGGTTTTTTTTTTCTTCTCTCTTTTTTTTTGCTCACCATGATATGAGGTTTATGCAATTCAAGATGATCATGCATTCTTTCTCTCTTTTTTTTTATTTTTATTTTTATTTTTTAATGCATCAAGATAAAAGGCTAGAACTTCTAGGTCAAGTCAACATGGATTTTGACTTAGACAAAGTTTGATTGGTTTTGACCAAATTGGGTTGGAATTGGTCAAACTTATGTCAAAGTTTTCCTAGCATCTAATGCATGATGGTTTTATGCATGATTTTTGGTAAATGGAATTGGGAGCATGATGATGCTTACCTCGAATTTTCTTGCAAGTCTTGGGACTTTTGGAGCTTGCAGCAATGTTGAGCCCACTTTTCCAGTCTCGCAGTATTTCGAGGAGCTTTGCAAGTTTTGGAATTTTGAGCTCGCAGCAATGTTGAGCTCTTTTCTGATGTTGCGAAGATTTGAGAAGAAAAACTTGATCTCGCAGCAATGTTTGAATTCGAGTCTTCTTCGAGAATCCTTCATTGATTATGAGCTCGCAGCAATGTTGAGCTCATCTTCAAGCTTCCTTTCTTTTTCGGGGTGCCTCCCTTTTCTTCGAAATTGCCCCTGAACCATGCCAAAATTTCGTTAGGATTTTTTTAGCAAAATTATGTCATTTGGTGCTTGATTTCTTCCTTTCTGACTTTTGCAGGTGGTTCCTCCAGAACGAACAAGGGTAAGGGCCTTGTTACTGATGCACCTCGCCGATAGAAAAGAGAAAGCACTCTGATCCGTCAGGTTGAAGAGGTTGACGGGAATCTCCGAAAAAAGACTAAGGAGCATGAGCGATGGCAACTTCTTTGGGAGGAATTCCCCCGTGCTGAAGATGGATCGCGGTTTTCTGCCGCATTTTATGGCAGCATCTTGAAGAAGCGTGGCCTGGAAGCTTTGGAGGCTGAGGCCAAGAGGACCTTAGTCTTTGGTTAAAGACTATGATGGATTGAGCTTTTGACAAACTTTCTTCTTCCATTTTTTTTTGGTACCTCCATGTATAAATATTTTGGCACTCTATTTTTTTTATCCCCTTGTTCTACTTAAATTCTTTTTGTTGAAAATAAGCAAAAGTTGGATGGGAATGTTTGTTTGAAAATCTTGATCAAAAGTTTATCATTTTGTGAAAATCTATTGTCAAAAGTGTTGTTTTTGCATGAAAGCCTGGTTTTTGATGGCTTGAAAGCCGAAAATTTTGAGGTGGCATGAAAGCCGATTTTGGTGGCGTGAAAGCCAAATTTTGGTGGCGTGAAAGCCGATGTGGCATGGAAGCCGATTTTTGGCATGAGAGCCGATTTTTTATTTTTGGCGTAAACGCCGGATTTTTGGCATGAGAGCCAAGTTTTTTGGCATAAAAGCTGGATTTTTGGCGTGAGAGCCGATTTTTGTTTTTGGCGTAGAAGCCGGATTTTTGGCATGAGAGCCGAGTTTTTTGGCGTAAAAGCCGGATTTTTTTAAAACCAAGTTTTGTTTTGTTGGCATGAGAGCCAGATTTTGTTTTGATTTTGGGCATGAAAGCCGATTTTTGGCGTGGAAGCCGAGTTTTTTTGGCGTAAAAGCCGAGTTTTTGGCGTAAAAGCCAGGTTTTTGGTTTTCAAAAATGCAAGTATCGACTAAGAGTCGCCTCCCTGCTGAATGGTATTGCAAGTATCGATGGAATGTCGCCTCCTTGCTCATTCGGTTGCGAGTATCGATGGAATGTCGCTTCCTTGCGAAGTTGGGTGCAAGTATTGACTAAGCGTCGCTTCCCTGCTTTTTCTTCAAAAATTTTGTTTTGCGGGTATCAATGGAATGTCGCCTCCCCACGATTTTTGAAATTTGAGGTTTTTTCAAACCTTTGTTTTTCTTTTGACATTTGGGTTGTGGATATCAACTGGAATGTTGCGTATCCACGATTTTTGAAATTTTGCAAGTATCAACGAGGTGTTGCTTCCTTGCGTTTTTGAGGTTTTGGAAGTATCGAATGGGGTTCGCATCCTTCCAATGGGTTTTTGCGAGTATCGACTTGACATCGCTTTCCCGATTTTTGTTTTTAGACACGAGGGTCGTAAATTTTGACCTGAAACCATTTTTGGCGGTAAAAGGTAAGGCGGACTAGGGTGGAAATTCCTAAGTCCTGATTTTTGTTTCAAACCAAGAATTTTGGGTTCAAGGATCGAAAATTTTGGTTAAGTTTGGGAAGAGGCTCCTAAACTTAGATTTTTGGATTTTGAATTTCTTTTGAACAATGAAACGATGAAAGTAAGCATTGTTTTGAAAGTTCAACGTAAAGGTGAAAATTCCAAAAGGAGTGGGTTTGACGAGCAAGTACCTGGAAATAGGCTTTGGCCTTGCAGGCGTCGCTCTGACCCAGTGGAGGAAGTCTTCAAAGGTAGTACCGCTTCAAGAAATTGTCGTTGCTGGGCAGCATACATCTATCACCTTCCATGTTTAGAAGTGCGTATGCGCCATTGGAGAAGACTTGGTCGATGACGAAGGGTCCCTCCCATTTTGGTTCAAATTTGCCTTTGGATTTGTGAGCGAAAACCATCGGCCTTTTTACCGCAAGAACCAAGTCACCCTTTTTGTGGGCGCGTTGCCTGACCTTTTTGTCGAAAGATCCAGCCATGCGTGCTTGGTAGAGCTCAATGCTTTAGAGTGCCTCGAGCCGTCTCTCATCGAGATTGTCCAGCTCTTGGAGTCTTAATTTGACATTGCTTTCTTGCGTCATGTCATTTTGTAGAGATACCCTTAAGGAAGGAATTTGTACCTCTAAAGGGACAACAGCTTCGCATCCATAGACCAAGGAGAATGGCGTGCTATGGGTCGGTCCTCGAACGGTGGTTCAGTAGGCCCACAAAGCTTCGGATAGTTTGTCGCCCCAGTCCCTTTTGTGGCTAGAGACTATTTTCTTGAGAATTTTGCAGAGTGTCTTGTTGAAGGCCTCTGCAAATCCATTCGCCGCCGGATTGTACAGAGTTGAAGGACAACTTTGGATTTTGTATTTGTTGCAGAACCTGTAGAATTTGTGATCACGGAATTGTGGTCCGTTATCATGGACGAATCTTTTAGGTATGCCGAAGCGACAAATGATGTTGGTGCGCAAGAATTGAAGGACTGATGAGGTCTTCATTTCATTGAGCGCAAAAGCTTCTGACCACTTGGAGAAATAATCCGTAGCGGCGAAGATGAAGCGATGACCTTTGCTTGACGGAGGGGAGACAGGACCTACGATGTCCATACCTAATGCTTCAAAAGGCCATGAAATTGTTGTAGGATGTAGCCATTCTGGAGGCATGTGGACATAGTCTCCATGAACTTGGCATTGTTGGCAGCGTTTAGCAAATTGCATTGCGTTAGCTACCATGGTAGTCCAATAATAACCTAACCTTTTTATCTGATCGTAGAGCTTTGGACCAGCCTGATGAGCTCCACAAAGACCAGCATGCACCTCTTTGAGAGTTTCTTCAGCTTCTTGTTGTGATAAGCAGCATAGAAGTACTCCATTGTAGGATTTTCTGCAGAGCATTTTTGAAGGAATGTCCAGATGAAAGTTTGGGGTTCGTCTTTGAACACTTACCCGTTCTTTTGGATCTTCAGGTAGGATTCCGAACATAATATAATCAATGAACGGATCCCTCCAGTCGCCGATCAGAGGTCTGAGGATGGAGATCCGACTTCTAACCAGTTGGTGGCACTCAGCAACTGCTTGGTGTGTATTGAGGGGAGGGAGAATCCTTCTCTCACACACTGTAACTTGCATGTGTTCTCCTTCTTGGACCGCCATAGAGGCAGCGAGTCCAGCCAGGCCATCTGCACGGATGTTTTCGCCTCTACGAATGTGGGTGATATGACAGATGTCAAATTTTTGCCGAAGTGATTGTGCCTTGTTGTAGTAAGGCAACAGATCAGGCTTCCTGATTTCAAATTTCTGATTCATCTGGTTGACGATCAGTTGAGAATCCCCGAAGGCTTCTAGCACTGTGATGCCGGATTCGAGGGCGAGTTCCAATCCTACAATCAGGGCTTGGTACTCAGCTGCATTATTTGAACATGGTTCCAGTAGCGAGAAGGCGTGTGGAATCATGTATTTGCCGGGACTAACAAAGAGGATGCCAATCCCTGATATTTGATTTCCTTTTTCACTTGTCATGGTCGCACCGTCGAAGTACATATCCCAGGAAGCATTTGATAAGGAAGCCTCCACGTTGTAGACTGACTCGTCTGGGAGATCATCCCTGAGTGGAGAATCTTCAAGCAACGGATGCTCTGCAAGAAAGTCTGCCAGAGCTTGACCTTTGATTGCTTTTTGTGGTACATACCTAATATCAAATTGTGACAGGAGGATAGACCATTTTACCAGTCGGGCATTGAGGGAACCTGCTTTTGTGACAAGGACCTTCAGGAGATTGATCATCGAGATCAGGTATACTGTGTTGGACAGCAGATAGTGACGTGGCTTTTGTACAGCAAACATCACTGCAAGACATTCTTTTTCGACTGGAGTGTAGCGATGCTCTGCACCTACCAGCATGCGGCTGAGATAGTATAGAGCAGCTTCTTTTCCCTCATGATTTCCTTGTGCAAGTAGAGCTCCCAAAGAGTGGTCGAGGGCTCTTGTATACAAGATAAATGGTTTTCCAGTTGTGGGGCAGCCAGTACTGGAGGTTTGGTCAGGTATGACTTGATGTCTTGGAACGCAGTTTCGCATTCAGCATCCCAGACAAAGTCCACGCCCTTTTTCATTAGGCGGGAGAATGGACGGCATTTCCCTGACAGGTTGGAGATGAACCGTCGAATGTATGCCAATCTTCCTTGAAGCACTTTTAACTGTCTCAGGGTTTTTAGGGATGGCATTTCTAGGATAGCCTTGACTTTGATAGGGTCAAGCTCTATTCCCGCTTTCCGAACTACGAATCCGAGGAACTTACCCGATGATACACCGAAGAAGCATTTTAGGGGATTCATTCGCAGTTTGTGCCTGCGTAGTCGGAGGAAGACTTCTCGAAGATCTTTGAGATGGTCTTCTTTCTTTTTGCTTTTGACGGCGATGTCATCAACGTAGCATTCGACCGTCTTATGCTGCATATCTTGGAATATCTTCATCATAGCCCTCTGATATGTCGCACCAGCATTTTTCAGACCAAATGGCATTACAGTGTAACAATACATGCCAAATGGGGTCCGAAATGATGTGTGTCTTTCATCTTCGGGATGCATTTTTATTTGATTGTACCCAGAGAAACCATCCATGAATGTCATCCGCTCGAATCCACAGGTGTTGTCGATCATCACCTCCGGTATGGGGAGCGGAAATTCATCTTTAGGACATGCATTGTTCAGGTCTCTATAATCAATACAGACCCTAATCTGCCCATTTTTCTTTGTCACTGGGACGATGTTGGCCAACCATTCAGGATGCTGTTCCTCGCGGATGAAGCCAACGTTTTTGAGTTTCTGAACTTCTTGTTCAATTTTGTCCATTATGTCAGGACGAAATCTTCTTTGGCCTTGTTTGATAGGCTTGATATCTTTTTGTAGATTGAGTTTGTGAACTGCTATTTTGGGGTCTAAACCAGGCATTTCAGCGTAAGACCATGCAAAACAATCAACAAATTCACGAAGAAAAGCGATATACTCGGGTAACTCATCATTCTTTATATTCTTGCATATGAATACAGGACGTGGGCTATCTGGCGTTCCCAAGTCTATCTTTTGAACAGAATCTTCTGTTGGAAGACTTGAAGGTGGTTCCTCCTCAATATTTTCGGAGGCTTCCAACTCAACAAGACCTTTCGGAGTTTCAAAGGTATTCTCAGACCAAGGCTGTGCTTCTGACCATGGGTCTTCTTGATTGGCACTCTTCTCAAGACTCGCTATGAGATGGTCCCAATCACCTATTGAAACTGGATCGAAGTATGACACTTCTTTTGGAGATGATGGTTCTTCTGGACCAGAAGACTGTGCATCTGTATCATCGGACAATTCCTCTTCATCATCACAGAAATCGTACCAATTGGAGGAGCTTCCTGGATCCTTGGCGGGTAACTCTTCAAAGAGATATCCAGGGAGATCAATATCTTCACAGACACGAGATGTTGAGGCTTCGTCGGCCAGACGACTTTGTAGCCTTTGGGTCAACTGTCTCATGGGAGCATCAGGGTCGTAGCCCAGTCTGTATGAAGACTTTTCTATATGACGATAGAGTTTCCAATCCTCCTGCTGGCCTTTTGTCAGGGTGGGCTCCAATGGTACGAGAATACCGCGGCCACCTCCCAAGCCGATTGGATTTCGAGCGTCATAGCCCATTTTCTTCATGATAGCTTGCGCCATTGGACTATACAAGGATAGTTGTGGCGTACCTTCGTTTTTGGAAAGGCTCAAGCGAAGAGTTTGATGAAGAAGTCCGCCGACCTGTGGAAAAAGATCGGCTTTTCTTCTGGTGAGGTTATCGGAACAAACTAGATAGAAGCTGATGCTGGATCGTCTATGCAGCAGGTGTCGCCAATGGAGTGAGAGCAGGTTGAGCTTGCTAAGCATCAGCTGGGCTTGACGACGTGTTGTCTTCTTGTCTCTGTAATCCGAACTGTATCTTGCATAATTAGAACACAAAGGAGATGACAAACTTGCCCCCAGGGCTTTTGTTTTGGTCTTCTTTGCCTTGGTAGTGATCACCAGCGGCTTTGAAGACTTGAGGGAGACAACAAAAGGAGTTGGGTTGATCTCCTCGGTTTTGCCGGATGGTTGATTTTCTTCGGTGATTGCTGAGGAGCCTTGCTTTATCTTATCTGGAGACTTCACGGTCAAAGGATGCTATTTTCTTTCTCCTTTTCTTCTTTTCATCTTTGTACATCTGCGAGTCTGCGAAATGGACTTCTTTGCCTTTGAAAGGCTTTTTGTCCGCAAATACCCGATGTACCAAGCCGTCGTCGCCAACAAACTTGATGCACTGATGAAGAGTTGAAGGAACAACACCACTCTCTGTAT
>QPKB01000190.1:0-16549 GCA_003546025.1 Camphora micrantha
GTTTGGTTGTGTGTAAACTTTTTTTTTTTTTTTTTAAATGTGGCCTTAGTTGGTTGGTTGTTTCATTTGTTTATACGTTGCTCTTTTGTTTTAGTTGGGATTTTTTTTTATCAATTGGTGAGTTGGTTTTTATTATGGTCTTTTTTTTTTTTTTTTGTTGTTGTCTATTTTGTCTTTAAATTAAGTTCATTGTCATTGGTTGGTTGGGTACTTTATTGATGGTTAATTTGTTGTTTTTGTAGAGAAAAACCAAAAAGAGAGTGGAGGGTGTCTATCGACAACCTCGATGATTGCAGTAAGAGGCAAGGAGGAGTGCAATGAAGCTACCATTTCATTCTGAATGAGCTGAGGAACCACAAGGTACGCATCTCTCCTCTCTGCTTTGTTGGTTAAAGATCTTTAATTTACATTTAAGTTTAAGTTTAATTTTAATTTTTAAGTATTTTAGTTTTAAGTTCAAGTTTGGCTTTTAATTTAAATTTGGTTTGGTTTAGTTCTTCTTGATATACATAGGATGATGTATATGGTGTGCATAGGTGCATGCGACATCCATGATGCGAACATGTGAATCATGACTTGGTAATGGTTGTGATGATTGATGTAGGAGTGACATGGTTGTGTATGATGATGGAATAGACTCTCTTAGGGGCACCAAGAGATCATGTGAGGTGTGTTTTTTTTTTTTTTTTTTTTTTAAAGGCGACAGGTTTCATACCTGATGATTTTTCAGGGTCTAGAAAAAAAAAAGGAGACTTTGGTGAAATCTCTTCATAGTTCCTCGAAATTCATGCCTATGCATGGAGTCTCACAGAGGGAGCATTAGTAGTTTAGAATTAATAAAGCAAGATTTCATATAATAAAAAGAGAATAAGCACAATCTCTCACAAATCTAAACTTAGTAAGCAACATAGAATTAGGTTCTCAAACAACGGGGAGTGCCTGAGTATGTGACATATTTGTGACCTATGCAACTCTCTGTTTCGAGGCATTCACAACATCAGCTATAGATATGAAGGCATATGCTAAAGATAACAACATTTTGGAATCGCACAACATGTGATACAATAAAAGGGTGTGCATAGCATACATCTATAATCAAATTCATCATAGGATATCATAACAGACATAATTTATATCTCCCAAGTTTGATTACCATCACTTTATTCTTTTCAAGTCATGAGGAGTTGTGCACAAAATAATACCCGTAAAAAAAATGCCCCAGCTTGTGGGATGTTTTGGGGGTGATCGGGTTTGGGTTCCTTGCAAGGTCTCAGAAACAAACTCGTTAGTTTAATATTTTTAGGCCCCCTGCATACTGTGGCTAAGGTGGCATTTTCTTTCTCGATAAAAATGTCAAGGGGGCCATTTTGGCACTCAAGCTTTGAGAATGAAAAGATTGAATTCATACCTTAGGAGATATGTTTCTCCTGCATCCAACCAAATGTCATTAGTAGTAAAAGCGTGCATGAGGTGAGTGTGTGTAAGCTTGTGAGTGCTTGTGGCAATTATGTATGCGATGAGGACCCAGATTGGGAAGTCGTGTGAGATAAACATATATTCGTATGTGTATATATATATATATATATATAAGAATGCCCCAGCATAAGACTAGTGTCTATTCTGGCTGTGAGTGAGGGTGTGAAAGTATATTAGTTTCTCGATCCATGATTTTCACTGTGGTGGCAGCGTGGTCTTCCCTAGCCACCACCTTGAAGTCGAGCCCTCACAAGTCTCCTTTTGTAGCTGCTTAGTCTTTTCAGTTGAACTTTGGAGAGCACCTGACTGCCTCCGAGGCTCATTTGTGAGTAATGTTCGTGTGTGGGGTGGTGAGTCACCATGCTACCTTAGTGCTGTGGTTTTCGACCATTTTCTGCTTAGTTCGCCTAATGAGTACCCATGTCACTCCAGCGAGCCTAATTCTAATAGAATATTTTCTTTTCTTTTCTATCTTTTTTTTTTTTTTTTTTTGGACATGTGACTGTGCAATGCCTAGGTCCCTTAAGCTTTCTAATCAACCTATGTAACGAGCATTCGGCCAATGACTCCCAAACCAGGTGGCTTTAGGGCACTAGATATGCAAATATCCCTACGGGCTTACTAGCTCGAGTTAAAGAGGCTACGAACCCAAACTAGTCACAAAGCTTTATTCTCTTTAGAACTTCCATCTCTCCTCTCTCTCTTATTATTTTTTTTTTTTTTTTGGTGAACAATTGAAAAGCTTTCATGACATGAGCGATCTCACCTACAAACCTTCGCATTGGGTGGCTTTAACCGTGCGGAATTTATGTGGGGCTGACTCACCATTTTGTGTACTTATAGGTGTTGGTGTGTGTTTGAGTTCCAAGTTTGATCAGAGTGCATCTCTTCGGTCCTCCTATGGGATTTCTACAAGTACGCTAAGGAGCAAGGAGGGTCATACTCCGTAAGAAGTAGGAGAGGGTCTGACTATGTACCTTTTTCAAGTACATAATGCTCCATGGGTCGAGGAGCTCTTCCCCTTCTGTATTTACTAGTCTATATGCATTTCTAGAATTTTTTTTATTACACAAGGGCTTTCCCAATTGGGTTGTAACTTACCTCTGGGGGGCGGAAGCTGTGAGGGTGTGATGCGTTTCAATACAAAATCATCGACTTTGAACTTTCTTTCTTTGACATGCTTGTCATAGGCTCTGGCGATTCGCTTCTGGTATACTTGTGCATGTTCTGCTGCCTTCATTCTTCTCTCGTCGAGTAAGTCTAGCTGAAGTAGCAATGCTTCTCTCCTCTGGTCTTCTGTTATATCTTTGTCCAGTTGGATATGCAGTGATGGGTGAAGGACTTCGAGGGGAATGACTGCTTCCATTCCGTAGGTCAAAGAGTATGGGGTTTCTCCTGTAGGAGTTCTTATCGAAGTCCGGTACGCCCACAACGCTTCAACCAAACGGTCTTGCCAATGATTACCTTTGGCGGTTTGCACGGTTTTCTTGATAATCTTCAATAAGGTCTTGTTGGTTGCTTCGGCCTGACCATTCGCTTGGGGATAATATGGGGTAGAATGATACAATTCTATATCGTATTTTATGCACAACTCGTTTAGTTGTTGAGATATAAACTATGGGTCATTGTCTGTTATGAATACCTTGGGGATGCCAAGTCAAGCTATTATGTTCTTTTTAATGAATTTGACTACGGAGGCAGCTTTAATGTTGACATATGCCTTAGTTGTTGTTGTTAATATGAATGCCTCGGCAGTTCTTAAATCTTCTAATGTGGTCAACCAAGCTACCCTTTTTAGTACCCACTAGTATATAGACACCTATCCATCATCAACAATTGGTTCTCCTGGGGCAATCTCGGTTCTGAAGCAAAGGGTAAAGTTTCGCTATCTGTCTTATTAGTCCCACTCATGATCTCTTTAAGTCGCGATTGTTCTAGTAAAAGAATTTTGCACTATTGTGGCTCGCCTATGCATTTTATGATGATCAGACAATTATGATTTTATATTGTTTATACTTTTTTTTTGTAATTTTTGATTTTTTTGAGTTTTTAGGGTTTTGTGATTTTTATGGGTTTCTTATTTTTATTTTTACATAATCCTAAGTTATAACTAATTCATTCGGGCCTGCTTGAATTTGTAGCCCTTCATTGGCAAGAAGCCCAGGGTTTGCCTAGTATGATTATAATTTTTCATTGTGTGTGCTAGTGATATGTTGTACACTTTGAACATTTTGACTATTCGAAAACGTGAACGTTTAAAACCATTCGACCTACGTGCTTTTATTAGTGGATATTTGGTCTGGGTCTTATCATTTTGCTCTCTTCGGAAATGAGAGCGTTGAAACATTTTCGACATCCGCCATTTAGGCCTTGGTCTGATGACAATATATCTCACTTGTATTTTATTATGGTGTCTTCTTTGATACCTATGATTTTTTATTTGTTGTTCAGGTCCTAAAATGATGCATTTAGTCCACAAGTTTTTATTTTGGTTCATCCGAAAACGAGATCGTTGAAATATCTTAGACCTCCGCCATTTGGGCCTTGGTCTCATGTTAAAAGGTTTTATATGTGTCTCCTTATATTGATTTCTTTGAGAATGTGGATATGACTTCACTCGTTGATGCATTAAGATAAGGCTCTTATATTGGAGACCTTTAGTTTGCTCTTGCCGAAAACGAGAGCGTTGAAATGTTTTAGACCTCCGCCATTTGGGCCTTGGCCTTAAAGAGTTTAAACAATTAAGAGATTTGTAATCTTTGAATGATGATTCCCTATTTTTCCTTGATGATCTCTGGTCTTTTGTTTTCCTAATTGTTTGACCCTCATCTTTTGTGTGAACCATATGATTTTCCCTTTTTCTTCGGGCTTTAGGTTTTGTTGTAGTGCGTCTAGCTTCCTTAAATGTTGTTCGTCCATGTTTTGGATTGAGTGCTCTAAATTTTCTTTGTAACCTACCAGACTTACATCGTGAGAGTCTTTGAGCAAGGGTGTAATCTTGAAGTTTTGGTTGTGTCACTACTGGATGGTCATGTGGGCTAGGATTTCCTTTAGTCGTGGGAATTTCTACATTGTTCTTTGGGACTATTGGAATCTTAGGTGGCACATTTGGGTAAGTACCTGAAAGTTCTTCTACAGTCAAATCTCCAAAAGTCTTTCCTAGAGCTTTGGGAGTGTCCCAATTCTTTCATGAAAACTAATTGGATCAAACACTATTTGGATTTCTAGTTTGGGAATGATCTCTGTTGTTGTGCTTGGATTTTGATCTTTATGGGCAAGGTACCATTCTAGGTGAAGGATCGGAGTTGGATCAACCCTTGGTAGTTGTCTCTTCTCAAAGTATTCTACGTAATCTTTGGTCATTATTACATGGATTGGTCAAGGGCGGGCTTGGTAAACCTTTTAAAATACTCTGAAGTCTCAGTCTCGCATTTAAGTGGGCCTTAATCAGGGCAAATACAGGACTAGGCTATATCTCATTGTGGAAATTATGCTTGTCCTCTAAGATTGGTTTAATTATATTAATATCCTTTGATTTTCTAAGAGGCTTTGACCTATGAGGCTCGCTAGTCAAGACATCATTTCATTGTGGTTATTTTTCTATGGTCTTTTCCTAATGAGCTGGTAAGACTTATGTGAGGGCTTCCTCGTTGGATTTCAATGGTAGGCCTAGCAGTCTCTTGGTGTTGATTCTCAAGTAACGCTTTGGTTTCTATGATAAATTCGGATAACTTTATTCGTTCTGGTGGCATACTCAACAAGATCGACTTCTTCCTAATCGCAGATTGAGTTTCTCTATGTTCTATTTGCAAAACTCACAACATACTGGGACTCGATTAAATCTAGGTTTAGGGTGGTTTCGTTTATTGTTTGATTGCGTGTTTGTTGTAGATGTTTGGACCACAATTTGGGTTTTGCATGATGGCATGGGATCCAAGTTCTTTCGCTTGTAACGTGGTCTATGTCTTTTAGTGGTATTCGTCTTAGATTGAAGTTGTGGATCTTGCATGATTTTGTTCATTTGTGTTTGGTGCTTGACTCCAAATGAAGATGGTTTGACTAATCCATAAGTTTCCATACTCGATTCTAAATCATTTGAATCAAATCTGACTGTTTTGTGTGTTTCAAAACTTATGATATCAAAATTTTTAATTAATTCATCCACTCGATCCATTTGATGGTCAAGTATCTTCATTGTCGTCATGACTTCTGATTCTTCGTGTCGGTCATTAGGTTGTACTGTCTCGTGTGCCTTCGATTGAATCATTATGTCTTTTGTTTGTTGTGTTGAATGATCTTCATTTGGTTGTGTTTGGGGTAGCATTTGTGGTGTTGGTTTTTTTGATTGGATGATTGTTTGTGATTGACCTAGTTCGTTCATTTGATGCGTAGTGATCTGGGTTTTACCATCCCAAGGTGTTTCATGTTCTTCGTAATCTTCATTAAGCATATCATAAAATTCCTCAGGAGGCGTGTCTTTAAAGATGGGGTCGTAAATCTCATCGGAAGATTCAGAAGTTTGGTCATTTGATGGACAATAAGTTACTTCAGGGGCTAAATTTGTCAAATATGGAGGATCATAGGTCCAATTCTCGAGAACATGATCTGGTGGGCGATTAATTATGGGATATGGCGTGTCTATGATTTCTTCGCTTTCGAGTTGATGGAAGGGTGCAAAATATGTTCTAAGAATTCGTATCCCCTCTTCTACCTCGTAGCCTTTCCATAATGTTGGGATCTTGATATCTTCGGTCATAAGTCTTCTTAGAGTTTCTGAGATTAGTCCAAGTTCCCATTCTAGATGTTTGCCACCTATCAATTGTTCTTCTAGGGGCTTCCCTGTATTTGCATATGGATCATTCTTTGGAGTGATAACCTTAACCATGTAAAGTTCTGGCAACTCTAGTTCATCTTATGGCCACCTATCTGGCAAACTTCTCTGGATTTGTGTCGAGATAATGGTTTGCGGGTAAAAATGGATTTTGGGTTTAACATTGTGGGTGAGTTTCTATCTGGTTTTGATTGGATTTACTAAGCGGTCAGTCGGATGTAGGGAGTTGATATAGATCGTGAGAATTGAGTGGTGATGGTTGGATGATGAAGTTGGGTAGTGCGGAAATGGGTAAACGACAATGCAGATGGTGGGTTGTGGTGAATTAGGGTGTGATCATGGCTTTCATTGCTGGCGTGGATTGAATGGTTATAGGTTGGAAAGGATGCATCAGTTACGGAAGTTCGATGAGTTGATTGTTGAATTATGTTGAGGACGGTTTGGATGGTGAAGGAATTTGATTGGATGGGATGGTTGGGATGGATTGGCGTGGTCTTGATTCAGGAGCGAAGGAGTTTGATTGGATGGGATGGTCTGGGTGGATTGGTAGTGCTTGGACCGGGATGGATTAAGACTTTGGTTTTGTCGTTATATACTGTGTATTTTTGGATATAGATTCCGTTGATTATTAATGTTTAGATTCTGATTTATGTATGATTAATGTTTCGGATTGTTTTGAATTTGTGTGCATTGTGTTTTGATTTGGTTGAGTGTAATATTGTTTGAGTAGCGGTGGGAAGTCGGTTTGGATATGACTTGGGGAGCTGATTGATTGCGGCCATGGTTGTGCCCTCGTGTGTTCGCTAAGAGGTGCGAATTGTTTAAGTATTTCGCATGTTGCATCACGTACCAGTCGTGTGTGTGAGATCTCTAAGGGAAGAAGTTTGAAGTTGTTATAGTTTGGTTGAATATGGTATCGATAATTTGTGTTCGTTGTTGGTATGTGGTTTATGTTCGTGTCATGAGGTTATTTAAAGTTTGAAAAATCTTGAGTAGTGTGGTGTTCATAGTAAGATTGGTAATATTGAGTCGAGCATTGCATGATGTTGCGATGCAACTATGTATCGATGTGGATTTTGATAGGCCAAATCTTATTGTGTTTTCAAAGCGATATTCAAAAATATAGCAGTTAGCACCAGGGAAATTTTCCTTTTTTTTTTCTGAGTGTCAAAATAGACAGGTACGGCGAGCTTGATATAGGACGAGAAAGTTTTTTTTTTTTTTTTTGGAGTTTTTTTTTTTGACTTTTATTTAGGGGTGAAAGGGGAAAGTTTAATGATGGTTTTATATTTCATATGTTATAATTAGGGAAGGCCTCACGCGGTTGATCCAGTTCAGACCTAGGTTTAACTCGGACTATACTCATAACAACCCTAAACTGCGAATGGGAAACACAGACATCTGATCAATGATTGGATGTTCGTGTTCTAAAATAAATGACCAAGAAAAACCCTGAATAAGTGACAACAACAAATCGACCGTCCCATCACGGTCGCCCGGCTGTCCGGAATGTGAATTTTTGGCGACCCGCCAAGGGAAATCGCCATTCAACTATATATGCTATTTGAGAAAATTTTTGCATCGAAATGAGGATTCCGACACTCGCCTCAAAAATCCGATAACACGATCGCCAGCTACGGTAATTGCCCGTAACACACCGTGTATCGACGAAAGCCGAAGAAAAATGAATGGGAGAAAATAAATGGGTGGGTTCTTCACTTCTCGTCAATGTGCTGCCGCTTAACACACGAACGGTTGTCTTGTCAAATGGATTTGGGTCTCTTTGGGTCTCATATAGGGCAATTCAGGTCATGAATTAAGTATAAAGGTTAATCCTCACATAACAGATCCATAGTGCATCCAAATAAAATGAAGTAATTAAAGTAAAGAAAATAAAAGGGGGAGTGCCAAATTTTAAGAGAGGCTGGCCCCGACAAGTGGTAACCCCCTTTATCACTTGCAAACAGGTTTAAAGGTTGACTTTTCATCAAAATGAAATGACACACCCAGAGCTTTGACGTCTGAATTTCTGTGTGATCCACGTGTGGCGATACACAGTATACAACTTGTGAAAAATCGCGATGGCCGTAATTATTGGAGGTGGCCGATGGCGGCCGTAATTGATTAAGGTGCCGATGGGCCGGTGCTTGTGTTGATAGTGGCCCGATCGGCCCGTGATTGTTTCAAAAAGTGTGTGTGAAATCACTCATCTCATTACGATCATTCTCATTATTCAATTTTAAGAAATCAGTTCTTCATTCCCTTTTATCATTAAGCTTCGATTAATATGTGGCACCTGAGGTAACGAGTTCTAAGAAATAAAGGAAAAATTTTTTTGAGTTATTTGTCTGGTTTTTATAGTTTTTATGGATTTTTGAAAATTTGGGCTAGTAAGGCGCCTAATACCTGAGGTGGAATTTTGTACTTGGATTTACGTGATAATCAGCTTTATTACTGATCGACGTCATTAACCCCTAGCCTTAAGGTCCTAGAGTGCCCATATCAGCTTTCCCGGTCCCCTAAAGGAACATATAAAAGTGATGGGACGAAGCCTAATGCTCTAATTTCACTAATGAGGCGATAACTGATACAATCCTCGGGGTGCAAATAGCTAAGCTTAATAGTTCCTACGCCTAAGCGGCTTGTTAATTTATGATCTTAATTGGCTTGGTTTATTTTAAGTTATGATTTGATTTAAGAATTATTAAAGGGGTAGATTAAGGCTGTCTTAATAAGGTTCTGTTTTAATTGTGAAGGTTATGAAATCTCGGGTTCTTCTAGTTCAAATAATGAAAAGATGTCGAAACCAGCGAAACAGGGTTGAAGGAGGACTTGGGCGCACCTGTGGTGGAGCCTAAGTTCTCTGGATGACTTGGGCGCACAGGCAGTGGCGCCCAAGTACCAGGTTCTACTTGTAACTCGGCTAGTGATGAAGGTATTGATGTTAATTTCAGAAATCGGAGAGTTTTGTTAAGTGTAAAGCTTCTATTCTGATATTGTTTTAGGTTTTGAGTTAGTTTATCTTTTAATAATCTTAAGTCCGGAACTCGAAACACAATCGGAATTCACCACTTAGATTTGACAGAGCGGACTTGGGCGCACATATGTATGCGCCTAAGTGTTTCTGTGCACTTTGGGCGCACCAGCAGTGGCGCCTAAGTCTCAATTGATACTTTTTGATCTTCTGACTTTGTATTCGAGACTCCGAATGGGTTATATTAATGAAAGATTTAAATTTCAAGGCTATATTGTTGGTTCGGTAAAGGTTTTGAGATGTTAATTTGGGTCGAGATTTGAAAACGAATTAGGACTCGGTGATCCCGGGAACTAGAAATGGACTTAGGGCGCACCTATGGTGGCGCCTAAGTCCTTCTTGGTGACTTGTGCGCACCTACAGTGGCGTTAAGTGGTCCGGTCTGTGAGTTTCGGTTCTTTCTTAGATCGTTCACTTAAATTTTGGATTTTTAGGTGACCTGATGTCCAATAAATCTTGGATCCTAAGTTGGATGGTTTCAAGTTTTTAATCTTAAGTGTGGTAGTGGTTTGAATTCGTGAGTTGAAACGTTAAACCGAAATGTGTCTCAAGATTGGACTAGGACTTGGGCGCACTTATGGTGGCGCCTATGTGTGCCTCTGTGACTTGGCCGCTGCACCTGTGGTGGCGCCTATGTATGTTCTGGAGTGACTTTTGCGGCGCACTGTTGGGTGTGGCGCCTAATGTATGTGCTGTAATGTGGCGCACCTGTGGTGGCGGCATATGTTTGTTCTGTGACTTGGGCGCACGCTGTGGTGGCGCCTATGTGTTGTCTACAAACTTGGTTAACCAATTTTAAGGATTTAATCAATTAATGAAGTCTATGAATTTTAAGTAGATGTTTTAATTAGGTGTTTTAAGGTAATTAAGGTGTTTTAAATTGGAATTGGTCGAGTCTATTAATTTACTTAGGCGCGAATGAAAAATCTAGGATAATTCTACTACTTCTTTTTAATTACTTTTTTTTCTCTAATTACTGGAGAGTAGATGAGAGGGAGAAGTGTTTTAGAATATTTGTGATTTTTTCGTCATTTTCTATTTTCTTTTTGGTTTCCTTAATGTAGAAGCAATGCATTCTAAATTAAGGAATAACCTAAGGTCTTCTACTTAATGTCTACTCTATTTCCTTTTTTATGTGCTCTTTTCTATTTCTTTTAATTTTTTTGTTGGTCTCTCTTCTCTAATTACTAAAGAGCAAGATGAGAAGGGAAGAGTTCTATGATTTTTATAATTTTTTATGCAAAATATAACCTAACCTAAAGTGTTGATGATTCGGAATCTAAAATTCAAATAAATAATCGAAATTATCACAATATGGAATAGCAAGCTAAATGAAATGAAAAATGTAGGAAATGCGGGCCAGAAAGCAAACCAGGGACTTGGGCGCACACCTACAGGGGCGCCAAGTGGTGTCGGAATACTTGGGCGCACACACACAGTGGCGCCCAAGTCACTTTCTGCTGGTTATGTGATATATCTATGCCTCGGTGATGTTCCGAGCAATTCCAACAATTTGCAATTAAAAATATACGATCCTAATACTAAATATTAATATCAAATCTTCCGGATTTGAAGATAATAATACGAGGACGAAGTTTGAATGGTGGTTCCCTTTGCAGGGACTTGGCGCACACCCACAGTGGCGCCCAAGTACCTCTTTTTTTTCTTTTTTCTTCCTTTTCCTTCTTTTCAAAGCAATAATAATTTTTGTCCTCTCTCGATTCTTTCAATGGTTTTTTATAAATCCGAAGGCTTTGATATCAAATTATAACGAGGATAGACTCGGATCTGTGAAGCAAAATGCACACGCGAAATGGAAAATCGCAATTTAATTCGTGACTCTGGACTTTAGGCGCACACACAGTGGCGGCCAAGTGTTTTTCTGTGTTTCTTCTCTTTCTTTTTTTTATTTGCTTCTTCTTCCACACTTTTTCGTGTGATTTTTGAACACAAAGTTGCAGACCGAGTCCTGATATTAATGCGTATGAGAAGAATCAATGCTAAGAAACTGAAGTGCATGCGATATAAAATTGGGATTAAAATCCCATGCACACGGACTTGGGCGCACCTAGGGTGGCGCCAAGTGCTCTGTGCACTTTTCTTCTCAAGTTTGAAGTCTTCGAATGAATTATAAGAATGCAAGATCTATTCTAATCAAAATTCGAGATGATGAGAACGATGCAGATTACAGCCTATAGATGATCCTAAGCCATGTTAGCTGGGAACAAATAATTACTAAGATATCAGATCTACTAAAAATACTACTATTAATGGCAAATCTACAATTTATGCATGATGCCTAAGCATAGTATTCTAATCATTAATGAAGCTGAAACATTATTGGAAAGAAAAAAATCTCTAAATACAGTTTGGATACGTTTTTAAGTCTTAGGGAAATCGAAACTTTTGCGCAAATCCATAGCTTTGGGAGGCCTTCTCCATTGATGATGCTTGGAGAACCAAAGTGCTTTTCCTTCTCCTTTCTCCTTAGATCTAATGATCTCTCTTGTGAACTCTCCTTTTTTCTTCTCTTTTTCTTCTCTTTTTTTTTTTTTTGGTAGCCTCCTTTTGCAAAAATGGTATAAGAGTTTTTATTATAGGGGTTTTTGGCGTGGAAGAGGGATTAGGGCTGCTGTGGGTACGAATTTCTAGAGACTTCATGCAAACCTAGGAGATTTTTAGGGTTTTCTTGACTTGGGCGCACATGCAGTGTGCGCCTAAGTGTCCTGGGACTTGGGCGCACACATAGGTGCGCCATGTTAGTCTTGCACTTGGGCGCAGCACACAGTGCGCCCATTTCGGAGTCTTCGGGGTGAGTGGGTTTTAGAGTTTGGCTCGGATTACTTAGGATCGGATTCAGACTAAAATAACGATGAGAAGGTAGGACTTGGAGCAAGCCGTGCGGTGCGCCCTATTGTGCAACTTACAAAAGTGATTGGGGACTTGGCGCCACAAGTGGCGCCTAATGGTTGTTGTTTTTAGGACTTGTGGGCGCACTTGTGTGTGCGCCCATTGCACCCTTTGGGTTAAATGAGATTTAATGCGTTCGGTTCAGAGTATTTCGGTCGAGATTGGACTAAACCAATGGGGACTAAACTGGGAGCAACCGTGGGTGCGCTGAATGTGCATTGTGAAATAACGATTTGGGGAACTTGGGCGCAGGCACTGAGGGTGGCGCCTAGTGCTGTGTTTGTAAGGACTTGGCGCACTTGTGTTGCGCATCATGTCACACCGCTGTTGGAATTGAAGAGCTGGGATTAATGGATCGTTTGTTGCTTTGTGGATCGGAATTCGGACCTAAATGAAGGGATTTGGGCTTAGCACAATCAGTGGGAACCCATTGTGCATTTTCAAAAGGATTGGGGACATGGGCGCCACTAGGTGGCGCCTATGTGTTTTTAGGACTTGGGCGCACTTGTGGTGTGCGCCCATGTCACCCTTTGGATTAAATGGGATTAAATGGATCGGTTTTTGGTTGCTTTTGGATCGAATTCGGACTAAATGATAGGGATGGGCTTAGGCACATCAGTGGGGGATCCCATGTCCATTTTCATAAGGATTGGGGACTTGGCGCCACTAGGGTGGCGCCTATGGGTGTTTTAGGACTTGGGCGCACCTGTGTGTGCGCCCATGTCACCCTTTGGATTAAATGGATTTAATGTTCGGTTTCGTTCCATTTTCGGGTTAAGGTTAGGCCGGAATTATGAAAAACAAAGCGGAACTCACCTAAGTATGCACTCAAGTGCCTCATAAAGTCGACCCAGGACTTTGGGCGCACATGTGTGTGCGCCCAAGTGCTTTCTTGGACATGGGCGCACCTATGTGTGCGCCCATGTGGATTTTGGGTGGGGGACATCTTCCGCGGGCCATATCTTTTGATTCGTTTTGTCGGAACCTTGACATCCACATATCGTCGGAAAAGCTCTCGGAACAGATAGAATTCTTTTGCGTCCATATGCTCATATGATTAAGAGATTGGAATAGAGTAGGGATATTTTTGGACGCAATGATTTAACTTTCTTAACTCATGGACCAATGCGACATCGTACTTAGGGCAACGCAAGCGTAATGCCTCTAGGACATACCTAAGTGTGTCTCAACCTGTAGTCTGGAATGGACTTTGAAATAGTGCTATAGTTTCATTTCTTTGTATGAGTAGTGGGTTGGCAACAAGAGATACTTGACACTATTTGGCTTTTTTCCCTCACAAATTTCTAGAGGATTGTTGAACTAAGTCTAAAATTATCAACAAGCATCTTCATCCACTATTAAATAATTAAATTATGCCTTAACATTCAATTATGGGTGAAATGGGGCACCAATTAAATAATATGACAAAGTGTTTAAATGCTATACGTAGGGGCCCAAATGAGGTGTCTACAGCATGCTTCTCTTTTTCGAGACACACGTGAGAGTTGTCTCCAAAGAAAGTAAAAAGACACGCCACTCATGACTCACGGGAGCTTTTGAGCTCATGGGAGTGGCCCACCTACGGATATAAAATTGCAAATTCGTTCTAAAAGTGAGGTTCACTTTTCTAGGATCAATTTCTGATTCAGGGGAAAAAAAGAGAAAAGAAAAAGTTTGACGTGCCCTACTGATTTGATTGAAGCCGAGGATCCTGTGCCATGTGCCTGTGGTATGCCACGTGGCGGTTGGGAACTGTGCCCGATTGTTTTAATTGAAAAGGATGGCGGGAACTGTGCCGGTGGTTCTGAATCAGAAGTTGATCTTCGATTGGCCTTAAGTCATTATTAGATTTCATTTGGTTCTTGCCTAGAGTTCGATTCAATTAGTCCCATATATAATGTCTTTGGACTTTCATCCACAGTTGGTGCTCAAGGCAATAGTTAAAACTAAATAGCAATAATGGAGATCTTGACAGGCAACACAAACATAATTCAAGTAAACGGAGTGAGGGTGCATTGAGGAATGAGTGCATTTTCTTTCTTGCAAAGTTTTTTTTTTTTTTTTTGAAACTCAGGTATGGCATCGAAAGAACAAAGCCTAAATCAATGGAAGACGGTCACCAGAATAACTGTCACTCTCTAGGGATCTTGGTCTCAACCCAAGCTTAGATGAGAACCTAGGATAGGTTCCGATCATCATTTTGCGCTTGTCAGGAGAGTTTGAGTTACACGGATTCCATCCTCCAACGTCAAAGAAATTTGAGTCGGCAAATACCACAATCGTGATAAACACATTATCATGGTCGCCATACCGATTATAAGCGCTTAAGGGAGGCCCTACGGCGACTCAATTTCCAAAACGGTAACGTGAAATCATAAAATCCATAAGTTTGTGTATTACCTTAAGAGCTTTCCGTAAATTCGACAATTGTGGATCACTATTACTTTATATCGTTGTTTGTTCTTTCAAAGTTCGTGCCATTCACCTCCATCAACGTGCTTGAATCACCTTTGATGTTATCATTTCTGGATTGGAAATCTGCAGTGAAGCAAACACTAAAGAAATTCAGCGCTTTTGTCATGTTAGTACTCAGTTTGTAATTTGCCAGAAGTAAAATAATTATAATTAAATATTCGACAGAATGACATGGAATAAATGCACAATGTTGAGATGAATGTATGCGTGATGGGACTAGATGTCGCACCTGATGTAACTGGACCCCTTGTTGACATGAGACAATCATTTGGTTTGTACAATGTGTGTCTTGCTTTTGTGGTGTGCCTTTATAACTCCTTTTTTTGTTTTTTTTTTTTTTTTTTTTTTGTTTTTTATTTCGTTTTTTTTTTTTTTGTTTTCTTGTTCGATCATCATGTTTGCAATTTCTTTGGCTTTCGCAGAAATGGTGTTAGTGTGGTTGGCACCAGCCTTTCAAAGCGTGCCTTTTCCACATTTCGTGTGTAGAGAACCCCTCTACTCTCCTTTGCATTATTTTCTTCAAGTCCGAACTCCGAATGTGAGGAAACTTTCAACTTCATCTTTATCTGAGTGTGTGGTGTTCTTGTTTAAGTCGATTGTTCAAATTTTGATTAGTTTTTTTAGCATAGTTGTATTTAATTATGTTGTTTTATCATGTTGTGTTGGTGGGTTTTTATCATATGTTATGTTTAGATTTAAGTTCCTTAACTTTTTATTCATTTTAGTGTTTTTTTGAATCGGCTTGTGATTTTTAGGTTGTTTTTGTTTTGTACTTGAATTGGACATGGTCCCCTTTCTTTCACTTTTTCTTATTCGACTGTTACCCAAAAATACTTAAAACCCAAGTCTCGTCCCGTCCTAATTTGCAAAGAGGATAATTATTGATCAAAGATAGCTTAGAAGTGGCTATGGATTAGGTTTGTTCAAACTCTATGTCAAAGACCCTCCAAGTTTTCTATCATCCTTCTTTTCCTTAAATTATATTCTTTAAGATGTGGAATGAGGTGTCGAACCATGACCGTGATGGCCATAGAGGTAATGGATCTTCATACAAATGGTGGGCGCATGTTCATTTTCAGTCCGATGATGGGAAGAGACCAAGACCTAGCTGGAATTTTGGCTGAAATTTGGGGAAAAAGGGATTTTGTGTAATTTGTGGAAATTAATAAAATTAGTTGGTGTGATTGGGTTTGTTCAGTGTTTTAGTAATTTATATTCAGTTTGGTTGTGAATTGGTGTTAATGATGTGCTTAATGTTTTTGTGAATTTAAGGGGGCAAGTTTTATTTATTTTATTTTTTAATGTCGTGGTTTATGTTGTGACTATATGGTGCTTGATGAGTGATGTATTATAGATGTGGTTGTGGGTGTAGTAGGTGAAGTGAAAAGGAGTGAGGTGTAGTTGGTAAAGACGTGAATGGAGTGATTAATGTGGTGGACGTGGAGCTACAGGAATGACAGTGATGTCGTGAAAGAAATGTAAACGTTCCATTCTATGAATGGATTATATGCATCGCAAACCGTTGAAAATTAAACTTAGTGTGCTTATATTGAGTTCGATAGAATATAGTGTGTTTGCATTATGATAGCCCCTAGTTGATTGTGTCGTTATTAGGTTGTAATGTTTATTTTGTCTTTTAGGTTAGTTATGGAATTAATTAGGAATTTAAAAATTGGTTTTAGGTTATAGTTTAAATTTGCTTTTGTTGGTTTCATTTTATTAGCTTGGTTTTAAATGTTGATTCAGGTTTAATTTAAGTTGTTTAGTTTATTATTTTGACATTTATGCTTTGTGTTGTTTTAAGTTTGTCTTGGTTTGTTTTG